>JAQGCA010000563.1:0-26191 GCA_034698945.1 Protaphorura quadriocellata
GGTAAGGAGGAGCAAGTGGTATTACGCCTTAGTTGTGACTTTTCCCAGTCCATTTTCAAATGGGCATTACGCCTAGTACTACATAATTACAGAGATGTTTCCGTGAATCGAGTGGAATATTTTAATCTGCAAATAATATCACCAAATTGCAGCAAATTAACATGAAAATTGCCAACTCATGGCTGCCAGATCGAATGAATTTGACATTTGTCTTGGAAGCACAAACAAGGACCGCGACATATAATGCAATGCAATTTGAGTTTAAATGCGAATTTGCTGGTTGAGTACTTGTACTTGTACGAACATATTTTTGCGAATACACAATTCAAGTACCAATTCATCAAAATTCATCCCTTCTTGTTTACATGCACATTTCATATCAATGAAGTCAGGTATTAGGTTAGAAAATCCAAGAGAAGGGAACCTAGGACTTGGTGCCGAGTGCCGAGGGAAAAGTTGAGTTTGGCTTACAAAATCATTAAATTTCATTTTATCGCATTGCATTAGCATCTGCCAAGAGACACTGCACCGCACCGCACAGCATCACAGTTTTGGAAGGTGCAATTTGAGATTGGGATGAGTCTTCTATTTCCTTCCATTTCCATTCCAAGGATCTAAATCTATCTATCTGTCTGTCGACGTCGAGTGAAGGTGGCCAGGAACACTTGTACCCACGTCTATTTTCCCCATTTGAAATGTATGTATGGCATTTCCTAGAGTAACATATTGTAACAACACAACACAGTAGTGAGTGCTATAAGAATATTACATAGGAGAAAAGAGAGCGACTTTCCCCGCGTGGTCTGAGTTAGAAAGGAGAGTTTGGAGAACCATAATCTAGTGCAGAGTGGGTATAATTCAAGCAGAACAGGAGGTTCGGGTTCGTAATGGTAAAAACAGGTCGGGCTGTTTCTCTTACTCCTACATAGTAGTACAGAGCAGAGACTACATACTAATATCGTGAGGAAGCTCGTAAATGTGTGTATCTAGCGGTAAGGTGGCTTCATTCCATCCAAAATGTAATCAATAGGGTTATGCTATTACTGCTCTTCTCTTTCAGACTACTAGGCAGGGAGTACACAGTTGCCAAACCCGCCTTAAGGTACCCCGCAACTCTATTTTGGGAGGGACTCAGGAAATATCGGAGGAAACGAGTCTTTCCTGGACCCGCACAACATTACTCTCTACAACAGGGAAATGCTTTCTCCAGTTTTATGAAAATCGAAGTATTAAAGAAAATACTCCATCTAACTTTTGCACATGTGCTTATCAGGATTCATTTTTCATTTGGTTTTACAGAGGGTGGTTCCCTGGTCTAAGGGAAAGCTTTATCGGGTTGGAGTTGATATTTAGCATTCTTAAGTTATAAGGGTGAAAATCAGAGCATTAACTACACCCAGTCCAATTTTCAATTAAAAAAATTGAATATATATCAGCCTAAGAGCTCATCATAACACATACTTGGGGTTTCTTGTTACTTACAACTCCTTATATCCAAGCACTTTTTCTGGTAGTAAATGTTTTGACCTTAACATACATCAAACTAAGGTGTTACAGTGATTTCTCTAGTTTTAGTAAATCGGATTGTTAATTCTAGTCCAAATTTTAATCACAAAATACGAAAATTGAAATACACAAACTTAAGGGCTCACATCTGATGCGTCGTTATACAAAAACCCCTATAGTTTTACTTTCTCCGATAGCAAAAGCTTCGACTTCAACATAAAAATTGTGTTACTTATTCCATCAGTATGGTACGCCGACACGTTCGTACATTACTGCGAAGGAAAAACTAAGCTACTTTTTCATACATAGACGGTGAATTCTTTGTTCTATAATTTTTGTCGACTTTTTGGAAATTCTTCCAAGCCAGCACAGTTACACTTACTCTTTCCTTTGAGCTCAAAAAACACGTCGACTATAGCTGAAATCTGAACTTTTCGACAGACTTGAACTTGTGTGAGTGAAACCACACCCTCCTCATACGGCCAAGATTCCCTCCGCCGATTTCACCCACTTGACTCCACGTTCTCCTCAAGAGTTTGAGTTTTGGGACTGAATCTCTTCTTCTTTCTCCACTTGTACTCTTATTCCGTCGTCTTCTTTCCCGTCATCTGCTCTACTTTCATACATACAAAAGAAAACTCATAGCCCCAGCTTTTCACTCTACTTTTAGTCCTCCTCCGCAATGTTATAATATAACCGTGGGAGACTATATGTCCATGCCCATGGCATCTCATCCCAATCCTATCCTATATATGCATCGCTATTTCTATTCTCATCATGCTTCGCTTCTTGCGTGGCGGCTTCGACCCCACTACTCTCAGTCAGCTCAGCTCAACTAGAATAGAATAGTCATTTCAAGGAGGAAGAACCATCAGAGGTAGACAGCAGGCGGGAGAGGAGAGAAGAGAATTCTACCCGAATTCGGGTTTTCCAGTCAACCGAGAAGAGATGTTTATGTATGTATGTATGTATGTATGTATGAAAGTGTGCGTGGACATGTATCTATCCACTTGTGTACATAGAAGACAGAATCGTACACTGTTGTACAACTAAGTATACTACTGGCTTGAACCCGACCGACTAAAAGTGAAGTGAAATGAAATGAGAGAGTGGGCATTTTGTAGAGATGTAATATAACAGAAAATACAATACTAGTTACTCCTACCCACTTTAGGGTTAAAATAGGAAAGAGTAACCAGTCAGGCAGACAGATAGACATGCAGAAAGCAAGGTTTGACTTGACTTTGGCTACGCTTATTTTACTCTTCTGATTTCAACGAAACCAACACCAACTTCATCATCATCCTTCCAAAATGTAAGTGTAATATGTGTGGATATATCGCTTGCTATGTATTACGGCGAATGTCAATGAATGTGTGGATAAGTCGAAAGGCAAATGGATTCATATGAGATCTAACCCTGCACTGCATGACATGTGGACTCAAAATTGACTCGTATATGTAATAATATTTTGTAGTCTGAGAAAAGGATGTAAGAAAAAATAAAAACTTGTCCGATTCACTAGAAGCATAGTCCGAGTCTACTGGTGGTCTGGGGAGGTAGGACAAGTTTCATGAATGAAGGATGTGCATTACATACATACCAAATACCATGCCATGGTCACACTCGACACACAACAAACTCCATGTGGAAGGGAAGAGTTGAAAAAAAAAGAGTTAACGTTGGACTTCTCTCTCTAACTCTTTCCTTCAACTTTCATACAATGTGAGTGAATGCATACATACACCTTGTACTCTACGTTATATTTTCAATAGTATAGTACAGGGTGAGTCAATAAAATTTGTTCACGTCAAAAACGCACAACAGAGTCACATTTATATAGTATCGTCAGAATTATATCACCGGAGTAAGTAAGACGGAAGTTATTCTAACTCTTATCATGTTTGCATGCCTCTGTTCACGGGATCAGATGTCAGATGTTTCAATTTATTTCATTATTAGCTGTACAAAATCTTAAGTTCTGTATAGTTTTGACTACACGTTAATATATAGTTACAAGTTTCGAAGTTTCGAAGTTTGAAAGTTTGGTTTTATTCAGATATCTTCCCAAGTCAACAATTCAATGAAATTAATGAACCACTGCTGCTCTTCCCCGATGAAAACATAAAAATTAATTAATTAATTACTCTGAACAAATTAATTAGTTAACGACAGACAGTTCGTTGTAATATAGTGGTAGAGGTAACACTAACCACTCACTCATGGTGAGTCTTAACCCCTGAGACGTTTTCCTCCATTGGAATTTCTTCACACTACGAGAAAGCGAACCCGATATTTATTTAAGAAAATCACATAAATTAATTACTGTACATAATTGTGACATTAAATGAGTTATTGACGCACCCTGTACGTATAAGTTGAGTTGAGGTCCTTCCTAATATTCCATAAAGAGGTTGCTTTGCCCATTGGATTGCCTTTGCTCCTTTTTTTTGTGACGGTTTTGGTCTCGACTGATTCTGTGTGTGGTGTTTTTGTACGTTGATCGGGAGCGTGAGGCGAGGTGTTTCCCATAGAATGGATCAGTTGAGTCAGTCGAAGAGTTGGAGAGCTAGAGAGAGGACGGAGTCCTGTCAAACGCTCACTGCAACCCTCAAAACGTGCTTGCTCTCATTCTATTCTTTTATCCTCATTCTACCATGTAAATCAATCACCTTGGGTCATTTTTAATACAACATCCTACTCATATAAGTGAGGTGGGCACAAAATTTGACAATCTGTGGAAAATTCGGCATTTCCATTTTGTACTGAAAAATATAAATATGTCTTCATGGTTCATCTTCACATTTCTATACACAAGTAAATCAGTGGAGAAAGAAAATCAAAAATTAAGAGGAAAAGTAAATGGGGGTGAGAAGAAAGATGCATAACATTTGGAAAGAAAAGACTTTCTCCGATTGGAGACAGTGGAGAAATTGACTTGTGCAGTGCCATGCTTGTGTACATGTTGATCCAAAGTACACAAGGAAAATATTGTTTGTATTGTATTTCCATTGAGAAAGTTATTTATACATATACATGTACGTATACGAGTACGAATACGATTGAACGGAGGAAGGAATTTATTTGAAAGTGGAAGCGTGAAAGTCACACATCAGCCAATACTGGGATAGGAAAGAAAGTAAAGTGCAGTGCCGGTGTCGTACGTTACGTAGTACGAGTTACGTACTCGTGCTGCTTATCCATATTATGCATGTGCTCAGACTTGGACTTTCACCATCGTGACAGTTAAGGATATTTTCCCTACTCCACACTTCACTCTTTTATTTTCTTGTCATGAAGAAAGACATACATTTTGGAGACTTTTGGATTTTGTAAAGCTCTAACCTTGGAAAGACGGTAAGCTACTAAGCTAAGCTAAGCGTTATAAATATGCGTGCTCAAGATAATCATTTCATAAGCTCACCTCACCTTCTCCTCAACTATTTAAACGTCTTTAGCCAATCATTTCAATTTCTGTATCCACAACACCAAACCGTCACTGCTATTCCCACCCGACCGACCTACTTTGACTTTGACAGACTAACTTGCTACATTATACTCCTTTATACTTTTCATGATGGGTTGATAGGTTCGTGAAGTATTTTAGATTACATACTTAGTTACGACGACCAACCGTGTGCATAACGTACATACGTATGATTCTTTATCAATTAGTAATGGGGAAATGACCACTGGCACCAACCAAAAACTACCTCTTCACATTCGTATGGACTGTCAATGTCTCCATACCGTCTTATTCCATACATCCCAGTACTAGGACTGTTCAGTTTACCCTTTCGTTTTTGTACGACAATTGAATCGATAGAAACCACACTGTACGTCTAGGACTACACAGTGCACACATGTCGGATATTTGTATCACTATCTAACATAAGTATAGCACCGAATCATAATATATCCACAAACCAAACCGATTCCCGATTGCTTTTCCCCGTACAAGACTTCATGCCACTGTACTACATGTTTGTCAACTCCTCAGTCCCGTGCAGCGTAGTGGCTAGTTGCTTTACTTCCTAGCAAAATGAAAAAATGTTAGCAATCAAAAATTGATTTCACAAAACCCCATTCCAATTCCACGCACTAATAGTTAGTTGACCACCATAGCAAACCATGTAATACCACTAAGAAGGAAAGAAAACCATAGCAAACAACATAATACATCTTTAATCTTCATATCTCCTCTGTCCTTATTATAAGTTCACCTTAAGCCAGCCCATGTAATATGAGAATTAAGTTGCCTGCCTGGTTAGTTAGCACGGGGCACGGAGGAATGAATACCAGAGTTACCATTATTGACCACATTGGTTATTTTCTCGTGACATGACAGTGACGGGTCTAAGGAAGGACGAAAAGACTCGGCAAGGCACACACATGCACACATTGACACATTCAAAAGAGCACGGCTCAACCCATTTCAAATGTCCACATGTGTGCTTAGAAACTGTAAAATATAATACATATTCTACTTGCTCAAGAATTGAAATGTAATGTATGGAATGGAATGGAATTAGTTGAAGAGTCCATCATTGTTGTTCAAGTTAGTATTTCTTTTAGTATTTCTGAACGTTGTAAGCAAGAGCAAAGTACATCAAATGTTTCGTATTCGTTCTCTGACATTGTTGACTGGTTTGTTGTTGAGATTTGTGTGTAATGTATGTATGTATGTATATGTATGTATACGTGTATATCGACCATATTAGGAAATAATTCATTTTTGTGTATATGGAATGGTATGCATGCGTGTATTACTTATTACTTCTTGTTGTGTGCAGTTTGGAGATGAGTGAAAATTACAACATATTATGATGCATTGTGGGAACCTCAAATGAGTGAGGGCCTTATACGTAGACGCACACCCCTACCCGTTTATGTAGTCAGTCAGTTCAGTAATATTATTAAAGAGCATTCTCCTTGTGCTTTATACTTTATTGTAGTAGTCATTCGTTCGTTTTGTGTGAGTTGAGTAGTATTCATGGGAATATTTATTGTTTGGATGGATGGAATGAAGGGAAGGGTCTCTTTTTGCCTGATTCGGTCGGATGTCTGTATGTGTTTTCCTGTTGTGCTCTGAGCCCTTGACTGACATCCTCCCTAAGGGTTATTCGGGTCTTGGGTTCGGTTCTCTGGATTTGGATTCACATGCCACGCATGGGTTGGGCTTTCACACACACCATGTATGAATGGTATATCCACAAAATTGCATCTGGTTTTTGGAGTGTCACGTGGAATTTAGTCAGTGCGGTGCATTTGTCAAACTCGTTAGCTCCTCACACTCAGAGTAACTGTGGAGTCAGTCGTCCTCTCCTCATGTATTTCATCTCCGTTCTAAAACTCGGTTATATCGTCATGTTGTGAACCAAAGGAAGGAATTGGAGTTTGACTTCGTCTATCTTCCAGGCATGGGTAATGGTATACAGGGTGTGTCAGGATTTACTATCACTTCAGAAGACATGATTCAAAAGTTTAAGTTCAAATTTGCATGAACCCGGAATTTATTCGAAACTCATAATACTGCACACGTCTTGTTCAAAATTTGGGGGTTATATATTTTAATAAGTCAGGGTACGCCAGCCTAGTTAGTCTCCGGAATCCGGAAGGATGGTTGTATGTAAAAGTTAGTCTGACCACATTTTCAAGAGGCACCTCAATAAGACGATCGGCCAGAAATAATAGAAGTCCCTCCCGTGGTCTAAGCGCTCGTACTTTCGTTGACAGCTTGACTTTTGGCAGAGTTGTATGTAACAGCAGTTGTCCAAATTTGGTCAAAATTAATCGGTTGCGTGTTGTATCAAGTGGTAAAGTATTCACTGAAATTGTGTTACAGGTTTTTGAATTTGTACGATTTGCAGTGAAAGACGAAGTGTGGACCACCCTGTAAATACCGTACCTAGTTTGGTGTTTTATCTCGTTGGTTGGTCGGTTTAGAAGATGGAATAGAGTAGAGGAGAGTGAATCCCGTCTCATTCGTTCCGAGATATTGCTCCTGTCAAAATGTAGTGCTAGTAGTGTAGTCCACCCTGTGCTGGTGTATTTTGTACACTCTCTCATATCCGTTCCATGCATTTTCTCCTCTTCCTTTAACGTGTCCCTACTTCAATCGATAAATGCACAGCAAAGTAGCAAAGCAAGGAAAAGCAAAGCAGTAGTAATTTGGGTGCTTTTCTCTCCGTTCTAGGTTACTTTGTACACTGTAGTCACTGAAAAGAGGTAACGGGAATAACAGCACAGCAGCGTCTTGGGTAGCAAAGTAATAGTAATAGGAATGTAGTGAACCTTGTTACTCAAATATGCCGCGTGCTAGAACTTCTACATAGTAGAGTGAGTGATCCGTGCTCTACTCTGCTACATACATTATGGATGGGACATTGTGGAATGCTCTCTCTCAACTCATACTAATGCGCGCAAATTTCACAGCCTAACCCTTTTTCTACAGAATAGAATAAAGTAAAGAAAACGTGTATAAGAAATAGAAAGAAGCCAAAATATCCTTTCGAGTTAAAAAAGAAGGCTAGGAATAGTCAGGGTAGACAGTGGCATTTGGATACAAACGAGTGATGTTACATACAAGAGGGGAAAAAAAATCTTTGAGATGTGAAGAAAGAATGAGATCTCAAGAAGAATCGAGTCAAGTGAAGATATGTCGTAGCCGCCATGGAGGATTCCGCTGCCGCTGCCGTGCGGCTTTTGGATTTACTCCCTATGCTCTGCTGTGTATACAGCTGACCTGATCCTGTCTTCTTCTATTCCATGACTTGTCTTTCTATTCCCACTAAACTCATTCATCCACGTGTCGCATTCCAAAAGAAATATGTACAGTCGTTTCAGACATAGTACACGGCGGGATGTTCAGGTTCTGGTGTTCTATTCAAGAGAATTTCAATCGATTTTCAAAATACCCATTATACGGTTACAAGCTATCAAAGAAAGGTTTTAAAAATTACACCCACTAATTGACATTCAGTATTGTCAAGCATTATCGATTGCTATTCGTAGAGAATTATTCTACGTCTTCATTTTCTCTACGGTGTTGAATATTGTTGAAAAAAATTTAGGGAGAACGAACGACTTTAAGTAACGTTCAGCTCGTGTATGATCCAGGGATCGAATCCTCGTCACAGCGAAACCGGAAGGACTGCCTGCACCACTGCCATATGAAATGTTCACATGAAGATTATTTACTCCAAAATTCTACCCTGGTTTAATGTCATACCACGCAGCATCGGGACTACTTTCTCCAGTCGATTTAATGAAGAAAGTAATATCGCCAATGACCGTTCTGCAGAGATCCGAGTTTAAATACGGACCGGATAATTTTAACTTTAAGGACAAATATGGGCAACTTACTTTATGATTATAAGTGTGGATGAATAATAATGTGGTATACCACCAGGCCACTTGACTCACCAGGCCACTTGTCAGATATACACTTATGGTCAGTTAATACAATAAAACATACATATTGACATTGTGTATTAAAATAGAATGTCATCCAATTGTTATTATCATAAGTGACTCCAATTAAATGAAACAACATTTAAAGAGTGTAGGTTCAACACTTTTGAATAAATTGAGCCACCCCTTAACCTGAGCACCATTTCTCAAACACTCGTTACATTGCATTGCCGTGACCGACTCTCACATCGTGAGCCAAAAGTAGAAACCATTGCTGTTATTGTTGTACATGGGTGTAAAAATACTCCAAGTCATGGAGATCCATTTATAGGTCAACATCAGATTCTTGTAATACGCAATACACATTGTGTGCACTGTGCTGCTCCTGTATCAATTTAATAATAACATGCTTGCTTTTTACAAACCAACAACTGTACATACTTGAGACCTTTGCATAAGTACTATATACACAAGGCATTCGAATTCTCATTCGTGAGACAAAAACTTGCCAATGAATAAAATGCATCACAAACCTGCAATGCCTTAACTAACCAAAATCGTAAAAGATAAAGTTAGTCATCTACATGTTATAAGTGTACTCACGTCTACTATTATTTGTAGCAACAGCAGTGTAATCTAGTACAGACAGAACAACGGAATAGAGAATAGAATGGAATGGACCAAAGCGAGATGGTCTCTCTCCACAGGTACTTTAAGAGTTGATATATTCATTAAGCATTTGAATGAAAGTACCGTTTCACAACAACAGCCGCGACGTTGAAGACTATACATAAGAATAAGTACGATGTTATTTTATGAGCGGCATGTCCCACTACTACATCGTGCGATTTACTATTACTGGCAACTATAACACCATATACAAAGTATGAATTTTGGGGCAGATGAGGATGAAGTATGAACAAACGGTGCATTCCTCATGAAATCCATTCTCATAATATGTACAACTTACTAAACTTATGAGTAAAAGAACCGAAGAAACTAAAACACAACTAGGTGAGCCGACCACGGGGTGCAAAATTATACTTCTGAATATATTAACACAAATTCAAACAACCGAAATTATTATTTTGTATGTTCACTTTTTTTGACGAGAACGACATAATGACCCGTCGTGTATTGGATGTTGTGATGAATAAATTACAAATTACAAACGACACAATCCTTAGCTATGATAGAATGATTATTGTAAATAAATTGCATTTTATTTTATTGACTAAATGTCCTTACCAGCCGGGAACTGTTTCAGGTTTTTTTTTGTTTAATTTTTATTTTAGTTAACGAAATGCTCAGTTACGGGTTTACTTTTAAACAAGGTCGCTCTTATATATTTAGAGAAGGTTGCATTTTTTAAGAAAATTAGTTACAATTAGCTAATGTCAAACACCATTATTTCTTTGAGAGGATCGGCCAGCTTTCCGTTTGGCATATGAAAGACACCTGCAATGATATGAAGAGACTCAAGTGGTGAAAGATCTCTTTAATGCTTCCACATCTACAGGGCAGATCTAACTTCAACACAGCGAAGTGGCAAGGACTACTTCTACGGCAGTGTTGCAACGGTCAATTCTAATCAAAATGAGTAGCATACCGTACGGCTATCGGCTAGCAACTACTTGCTGTTAATGTTCATCGTTATGACGTGGACGCGACCTGCCTAGAATTTATTCAATGAAACTCAGGTCCGAGGATTTCTGCATATTGGAGAATTGTCACAACAAAAGCTGCCAGGATTTAAGGAAGGAGTATTAGTAAATACAATTAATCCTGTACTAGACTTGGTATTTGTATATTTGGAAACTTCTTATGAAAACATGATTGCGGAACTGTTGAAGAAGAAACGCACCTGAGTTGAGTAATAAAAGTAGTTAGTAAGCTGTAGCAAGCATAAGTGATCATCATAGTAACTCCAATCCAAACGACCATTGCAAAGGATTGGTCGTGCAGATTTGACTGAACTTACATCAACCTCATAATATTCGTTTGTAATATAACGTAGTAGGAGTATTTTTACTTAAGACGCCTACAATACAATTGAATACTCAACTTCTACAACAAACGAAACAAATCACGGTCGCCATTCCTTCCATGAAAAGAGAAATGAACTGTTTAATTGGGAATGTAATGCATGGGTCGAGTGAGTGTTGTAAATATATTAGGAGGCAAGGAATTGACGTGTAAAGTATTATTATGGGATAACAATAGGAAGGCTTACGGTAATAAGGTGTGATAGACATATTGTAAATTGTAATGAGGTCTCAACTAACTTGTTGGAAATATAAGTGGAACTTGTCCTCGGTTTTAAAGTGACAAAGTCGCTCCCTCGTCGGGTTTTCAGTGTGAGAAAGATACATAGTTCACAAATAACGGGATGGATTAGAAGTAGAAAGCAAGACAATTTTTTCTTGTGTGGACTACGACTGCATTGGAATTTGGAATGTGTGTGTGTTGTGTACTATGTCTTCGGCAAGTTTACAATTTTTTGGTCTTTTGAACTCTATTTTTAGGAAGTAACCACACGAGGCAAATGGCCAATGATTGGCTTAGCGTCAAATCAGTGTATAAATAAAAGAAGAGTGGAGTCGTCAGTCTACGTACGTCCGTACGAAGCGATACTTTCCTTCGCACATAAATATGTGGTAGTTTTTTTTCTTCATGTGACTGTTTTTGAAGAAACTGCATCGCGCGCCCAACTATTTTCACTCACACATATGTACTTACATATTTTTAACTAACTGACAAAAATAGACATTTTCCCTGTTCGATGGATAAACGGAGTTAACCGGTGTGGTGCGGTGCGGCAGTAGTGTGAAATGTGAATGCATCACGTACAAAGTAAAGTATTGCCGTTAACGTAAAAAAATAGAAAATGTATGTAACCCGCACCAATTGGTTAGGATGGATATCCAATCCAGTCCTAAATGAAAATGTAACAAAAACTTAGACGAGGAGTCGTACTTTTCTTAACATTATTCCGAACAAAATATTCTCTTCTATTTCAATTCCAATATTTTGGTCTTATTTCTTCCTACACCGCAAATATGTACATTGTAGGAATGGAACCATTGTATCACAATGGATTCAGCAAAAATTAAATTAAATAGATTAAACACGTCTGATAGAAACTTTTAAAGTTTTTGGTCCGCCCAAGATAACACCTTGAACTACATACATTAAGATTTGTTGCACATATAGGGTTTATTATGTGAGGACACGTAACGTTACACATTCACAGTCCTGTTCTGTTGCTGCTCAGTGCTCATGTTGTGCCAATAATTATGCCAGATTCAAGCAAAATGAGTAACAGTTAAGAGTACTGTTGTACTCAACTGTGATGTACTGTGCTGGTGTGGGTTTGACAAAGGCAAATATAGTGCTCACGTTATACCTTAACGTTCTGCGTTAGCGTGAGTCTCTTTAGTCAAGTGCCGTGTCTTTTTTGACTAAGAACGTGAACTTATCCCGTTTCTCACTACAATATTTACAAAATGCGGACATGGACACACAACAATGCTCATACGTTCACATTACATGGGCGAGAATATCAGAATATGAATATAATGTGTTGCGGGTGTACAACATTATGAACTGGGCCGATGAAGAATAATATAAGATCTCTAAGTCTAAACTAAATCAGACTGTAAAAAATCGAGTTCAGGGTTAGCTTTGCGGTGTGTATTCGTCTACTTTCGGCACAAAGTTTTCTGCAGGGCAAGGTAATTGCTGAGTCGTAAAAGACATTTTCTTATGAACATATTATTTGTTATGACGAACTATTATTACTACTCTTTAAATGAAGGGAAAAGCGTTGGAAAATATTCATTTGTTTCAGTATTGTTGTAAATTAAAATCCAATATGTTTGTATTCCAAACCGGGTATTTTCAGTCTGCTTTCTCCATTTGGAGAAAGCAGTGACTTACTTCTTTGGCTTCTTTAAGGACGTTGTTTTATTTTAACTTTGATGATGGCTGAGTATCTCTTGTTGACGTCATAAAGTTAACAACGAAAGTTAAACTGGCAGTGTGAAACGCCATGAACGAACAAAATCGTAGTGCACCCACCTGAAAACAACAGGTTTAAGAAAATCTTCTAATTTTACTCAGTACATTATACTCTCGTGTTCCACTTTCGCGGTTCCCAATGTCACCAATCATTTAAGCCAACTCTTTGATCTATCCTTCTTGAAAGCAAACGGCACAGGAAACGCAGCAGCATATAAAATTTTCCATTAGATTTGCTCAAAGTCAAACGGGTCATTCCCAATGAATCGCACTTGATGCTAAACTCAGTCAACACAATTTTTACGGATGACAAATAAAGTTTGGGCCAAATTAAGCGGAAGGATTCTCTCATATTTTGCATGACATGTCAAGTCCTTCCCACGATTAGAGTATGACATTGTAAAGTTAATCCCTATTGTTATATCACTCACTCGCTCACAACTTTGAATTGAATAAGGGAGGTTGACGTTGAATTTTTTGACATCTGATTTGGGGTTAAAAAGCGGTGAAAATGCTTAATGATGATATATGTGTAGATGTGAAGAGTACGTTGCACAAAACAATACATAAAATACAATAATACAATAAAATACACAATGGTTGACGTTAGAGGTGACTGCGTGATTTGGAATAGTTTTTCCGTCATGTAACCCTGAAACTTGCATAAATGGCAGGTTATGGAATCTATTATAGACTCCTTGTCATCATCACCATTTACTATCATCACCGTCACAATCATCATCAACATATCATCCTTCTTCCTAAGTTTATAAAGCGTAGGCTGTAAACCAGCACCAGCTGCAGTTGCACTCGTAAGGCTTTTCCTCAAACTCTTCTGAAAGTCAGACGTCTCATATATGCCAAAATAAGTCCTGTGAATAATATTAAGCACTGGTCCGTCTGTCTATGAGAGCGAGTTATTTCTTGTCTCAATTTGGATTTAAATTATTGCGTTAAACATTACATTCCTTCCTTTTACGATTGCATTGAAGGGCGCGTGTTTTGTGGTTGCATGCACGAAAGGGGTACTCAAGAACAATGGAGTGGTACCTGTTTGAAACAAACAAATAATATAAAGATAAAGAGGAATGTATGTATTCACTTTTTTATGCACAAAGTTATTTAATTCTCCTTATTTGATCGACTCTTCTATCTCCCTGCTTAGGTACAAATTCTCATCATTTTTTATGTGTCTATACACTCACTGTATGCCGTGCGAGATGAAACTATGTATCAGAACATTTGTAGTGACGGACATTGAATAGGTACCAACTGGGCCACGTTTTACTCAATTTTTTTATAATACATACTGAAACAACGTGCAGTTGTGAATTGATTTGGAATGTCAGAAATCAAATTTCTAACGTTCTAGTACATTTTCCTCTTTGGACTTTGTCTTTTTGTGGGTTATATTGTTTTCAAACCGAAGCAGACCTAAGAGCTTGGAGAATAAATACATATATCATTCGCCGCTAGGGTATAGACAAACATAAGTACATATTTTTGGTACAACATTTCACTTGTTAATGCATCTTCAGAGGCAAGGACAAACGGTTGTAGAAAATATGTTTTTAGAGCAACCACCACACATTGTCCGCCCGAGGTAGTGAAGTTTCTTCGTAGAGAAGTAGCAAAAACTCCGACTACTTCTAGGCTACAACGGAATAACTAAATTCGTTAAATGATATTTTGGACAGAGTCCGAGTCAGAGAATTCTTTATTATTGGCATAAAGTTCCATAGCTCAAGCAGTTCCTGCGCGGCCCAATTTGGTCTACGTTAGCGAAGAATTCTGGTGCCGACACTAGAAGCAGTTGCTATTGTATGTAATGTTGGACTGCACTGCAGAACAGCAACAGCTTAAAGAGCAAAGATCATCAAAAGACAAGGTCGTTCATTCATTTACGTAAACATGTAAGTTTTCAGGTTTGCCAGCTATTGTATTGAGGACTCAGGCTGATGAAAATAATACGATGTAAAGCAATTGTAGTTCTCCACAGAGTTGTTCTATTATAATACTTTGAAAGTTATTGTCGTATTTTATAGGATAAACCAAGACCACTTAAAAGCTCACTCGGTTCGTGCTTTTAAATCTGAAATCCGTCACAACAATTTCGCATGAGAAAAAATATTATTCAATAAATGGGAAGGGATTTGAGAAGTCATGAGACTGCGATGTTGCATTCATAAATTCATAACACGGAAATGCGACATAAGAGAATTTGGTTGTGACCACCCATCATCATCTCTTATGAAATCTTAGTAGTAATAATAATACTGTAGTAAATTATGAGCAAACAAACGCCAAGGAAATCATTAACAATTTGCATTTATGCTCTTGCGCCAATTTAATTGCTGTATGTCTCCTCACTGTGATTATACCATAATCGCAAAAGCTTTGAATGTATGCTAAGAGGCAAACATATTGCACCTGCACCTCGGTCTTGATCCGTACAGATCAATTGTTAATATTATTTTCTGCAGTGCTGTGGGGTCTTCCTTCGGAAGATCTTGTTTTGCTAAGTACTTCCGTACTTAACCTTCATTTGAATTGAAGTTTTGAGGAAATTAACACAGACTCAAATCAAGCATTGATTCGCTGTCTTTTCGCAGTCGCTTAGACAAACGATTAGCCCATCTTTCATTTCCTGACATAATAGAGACTACATAAACTACATTTAACGGACAAATTACAATCGTCAATAGGAAAACTTGCTGGTTGATTGTCTGAGAAAGAAACGAGTGGTAATGGAATAAGTGCACGACTGAATAATGAAAACATGATTATAGCCATGCATTCCACACTACTACGTATATATAACTAACTAACCAGACAATTTCTCCAATCAATAAAATCTCAAGGCTGAATTATAAAATTGTAAACGAATGTGCAAATTGGGTGGCTGCATAGATTAAAAGAATTGTTCGTCTTTTTTAATTTGCAGGAAAATAATATGAACTGAAAGTAGACGATGCAACAGTCGGGAACAATTGTGAATGGAAAGAGTTCTATGAACAAAATGCCACCTCAAGGGTTAGTCAAATCTTAAATACTAGTTATTTATGTTTTACTTATTACCTGTGATTAACTTAATATTAATGGTGAGGTTAAATAACGTTATTCGTGCTTTCTAATGATATTTCGTCAAAATATTTTGGGAACTTCTGGTCACCTCGCGTCCACATTCAAGATTACTTCTCAATTAAGTGAAGGTTTTTTACTTGTACCGATTTTTCTAAAGCCAAACTAACTTAATGCTACATATTTTCATTCGAACAAAGAGTAGAATAAACGATCGGCTTTGTTGTAGATTTATCAATACTGCTTACCATAAATAAAATTGCAATGAATGACAAGTAATGCCTGGCGTGGCAATTTCGTTTATCGCTGAACTGAATCCTTAGCGTACCGCATACCGCGAACAAACAATTCACACAAGACAGAGGTTGTGAGTAAGTCGAACCCTTCAAACTTAAATTTACTCGAAACCATAAACGTACATACGAACCAACTTACCAAAATATGATGAACATTTTATAATTTAATTTTGTTTATGTGTTCTCATATGTCAGCAAATACGAATCGTACAAAGTATCAAGATGTGTTGCAAAGTTTTATTTATCGAACTCCACGAGCTCGTTGCTTAAAAGTCATTGCCTTCAAAGAATTATTTTTATTCAAATAGACCGTTCAACTCAACTTACGTCTTATTTTTTCATAATTCGGCATGACTCTTATTGTCTTTAGTTTCATTCATTCTCGAAATGTTGAAGTACATTAGAGCAATTTTGAATTGACTAGCTGACACGTTCAATTCTGAGTCAGAGTGGAATGTTTGTGACGACGTACCGCACAATGTACTGGTTGTTGTACATAGAGATTTTTTAAGTCAAGGCTGATAAACATCCGCTTGAGCAGTGCGAATAATTCATTCATAATTTACCTTGAAATTTTGAAGACAGTATTTACTTCATTCACGGGCGCTTCCAAGTATAGTGTGTTTGTTAGTGTAAATACGCATAATGCGCTTCCAGGACTTTCTCCAAGTGCCCTATTCGAGTACATTTCCTTGTTTCGTAATACTTACACAGGAACGAACCGACAGCCTCTAAATGACTAAATCAGGTGAATTTGTTTCTTCTTGACTTATGAAATCACGGTCATATATTATTTGTGGATTACATTTAATTTTTATTTGAGTCACCAACTCCATAGCTGATGTAATATAAGCATTATAATGTCCCATTGATTTATCAGTGCTTGCTGTCAGTTCCGACACCAAAGTCCGGCCAAAGGTGAATCATGTAAAAGACAATTATATTAAACGCATTGCGTGTAAGTCTATTATAAAATAGTTGCATTAGCATCCCTTGCGACTTTGCTTTGATGAAGGTTCGAACACGGGTTGATTACTTTAGAAGTTCTTCTTTACTCGAAATTTCCATGGTAGTTGAGGTACTTATAGTCCAATCCTGGTCATATAAAAAGCTAGCACATTATTTACTAAATATACGCGGTGATGTTTGACCGTTGAGTGTGCCACTGTATGTCAAATGGGGTATTTTCTTGAATTAATTGCTTGACTAAATAGGTCAATTTAGGCTACGGTACTAATAATCACGTTTTTTTTACAGTTCATGCTTCCCGGACTGGAGTTCTGGCTGTCAAAATTCTTCTGGTATGGAACCAAATCTTTCTGTGGTCACCACTGTTTGGGGTATGACAGCATCGTCACAAAGTGGTCCACACTCGTCGTATGCTGGAAGTGGACCGAATAATTCGCACAATGGGCCAACTAGTTCTAGTGGTGGTGCAGTTCCTCCTAATTATATGAAAAATCAGCAATCTTATTGGAACAATTCGAACCAAAGTTTGGGACCTACTTATCCTCAACAGCGGTAATGCAAAATTTCCACATAAGCCCTATCACATTAACTAACCTTGAAGCTTCCAACAGTAGGCCTGATTTGTAATTATATTATGGGGATTGTCTGAGTGGTGAAATCTCGGCTTTTATTTCTTAGAAGAACGGTAGAATCACATGCTGAATCACCCCTGACTTCTCCAAATCTCACAAAATCTGACCATTATAATTTCAATAAAACTCTGGCGGAATTTTTAGGGGAAATGAATGTTGATCTCATTGTCATTATAAATTCAGGAGTGAACAGACAGGAGCTTCTTCAAGACAGGATTCAAATTACCCGAATCAAAGTCCACTTGGGGTCACAGCAATGGTAACAGCTATTGCAACAGCAACTGCCACAGCCACTGCCAGCGTTGTAGCTTTGCAGGAAAGGCAAGAAGGCAATAATCAGTATCAGGTAAGCCCACGTCACATGTTTAAGAAAAAACAATTCTCTACAATTATGGTGTTGAAACTTCTCAAAGATAGTGCAGTTTGAGCTTCTATCGCCGGCTATTTAACACATGTTATTATAACCCCTTTAAAAGAGTTCCCAGGGAACGCTGACGGTGATGATGCTCGTGATGTATGTAAATAATTTTATTCCATGTAATGAGCATTAATAATGTTGCTCTACAAGAACTATTTTCTTCTCGACCCTTACAGCTTAGTTAGGAAATGTAGATCAACTGCAAATTGCGTTTCAGTTTTCCAGATTCCCATTCACCTCGCATTAACGACGCGTTCGTTGTGCGTTGAGAAGTAGCTAGAGTTCGTCCGTTTGTTCTTCCGTGTGTGGATTTCATCCTTGAAATTTCCCATGTCGACTCAAAAGCTGTAAAGGTTGGGATTCACAATCACAATTTCCCGTCTCAACCTAAATCCATTTAAATTGCACTCCATTGGGGATTTAACTTTGCCCCAGAGACTAATGATTATTTCGACGAGCATCCGGTCTCATTGAATTTTATATTATTTTACGTTTTATAGATGAACTCAATGCCGAATCAGTATGGATCTTACAATAACAACGTGGGGAGTAGTAATCCTGTGAATCCTTCTAATCAAACTCAACACCGGATGAGCAATGGTGGAATTAGTAGCCAAAAAATGGCTATGCAGGTAATGTGTTAAAAAAAGTCGTCGTTAGACTTTCTTTACTTTCTTCATCATGAAAGAAAGTACGGAATTAGAAGACGTTGTTGGATAGTATTTTTATTGATTATCATTTGGTTTTGTTGTCTATTCGTTGAGTAGCAAGGAGAGAATGTCTACGGTCGGAACAACGTTTGTCGCAGCTCACCATATCCAACCACTCCCCCGTCTCATATCAATCAGAAACGAGGACAAACTAACCAAGGAGTAGGACCAAATCCTTCGGGCCAAGTGTATCCGGGGTCGGGGCTCCCGAATCCACCACCGTCTTCGGTAAAGGCAATAAATTCTTGTCAGAAAAATCTTAAAGGGAGAGAAAAAATATGTAAAACACACTCAATATGCAAAGAATATTCTTTTCCATGGTTTTCAGCAGCAGCAGTTTGAAGGTATGAGTCCTTACGGCCATCCCGGTTATCAGTCGTCGGGTCAAACAAATCCGAGGATGATGTATCGTGGTAGTATGAGATCAGGCGCCGGGATGCCTGGGACGAGAAACTCTCATAATGTTCCTCCATATTCCTATCCAAACGGACAGCAGTATTATAATCCGAGTGGAATTCATCCAGGAAATATGCCACCGAGAATCGGGCAAGGAGTTCAAATGTCTCCTCACCACATTGGACTCCCACCGGGCTATCCTCATAATTCGTACTTACAACACCAACAACCCCCCTCAATGTCTCAGTATTCCAATGGTCCAATGCCTTCATCGTCTTCTTACCCAGAGAGTGGCAACACTTATTCATCCCCTTACACTGGGGAACCCAGACCAATCCGCTCCTATCCGCATAGTCCTATTCCTGGAAATCCTACCCCCTTAACGCCCCCCTTGACCCCAGCGTCTTCGGCTCCTCCGTGCTATAACATTGGACATAGTGGCGGTGAAGCAAAACCTGTGATATCTTCTACAAGTAAGTTCAACAATCAAGTGTCGGATTCCGTGATATAAACTATTAGTCTATGTGATCTGATGTCAAAACTCTGAATTAAATAATTCATTAGATATCAGAATCCACCAAACAATTATTGTCAGTTCAGATATCTTACAAGAATACCATTGCAATATGTAATATAATGTTCATCTGCAACAGACAGCTTATCCGAGCTATCTGATTGGATTTGATTCCAACCATTTACCTGATTCCAACTATTTGATCTGATCCTTACCAGTTTCTACAATCGCTTATTGACTTTCTAGCCTTAAACATTCTACCCTTTGTTCCATAGATGAGTCAGAACTCCGGCTAACTTTTCCAGTACGGGATGGAACCATTTTGGCCCCTTTTCGCTTAGAACACAATTTGGCAGTCAGCAACCATGTCTTCCATCTTAAACCCACTGTTCATCAAACGCTAACATGGAGGTAAGCATTTTACACTTATACAAGGATTTTTTTTTATCCTATATCAATAAAAGAATAAATCTATCCATCAATTTATATTTTATGAAAGATGGTTTTCTCGTTAGATCGACTGATGTCATGTCAAAGTCATTGACAATATTTTTATGGTTACTTTCTGAAAATAGGTCGGACTTGGAACTTCAACTCAAGTGTTTCCACCACGAGGATCGCCAAATGAACACAAATTGGCCAGCTAGTGTTCAAGTCTCAGTGAACGCAATTCCATTATCCATTGATCGAGGAGAAAACAAAATTTCCCATAAACCCCTAAATCTTAAAGAGATATGTCTCCCTGGTAGAAATACATTACAGATCACAGTGTCGGCTTGCTGCTGTGTAAGTTTCTTTTAATCATCTGAAAATGATCTGGAAAATCAGATTGTCTATAAACTGATTTATTTTCTTGCAGTCCCACCTCTTTGTGCTTCAATTAGTTCACCGGCCTAGCGTTCGGTCAGTTTTGCAAGGTCTTCTGCGAAAACGATTGCTTCCGGCGGAACATTGCATAACTAAAATAAAACGTCATTTTAATAACAACACTTATTATGGAAATCAAAATCAGGGAAGCCAAGATGGCGACGGGGTCGAACAAACAGCCATAAAAGTAAAGAAACGCAAAATAATTTGTCAGCTGTCTTATGTCCTGTTATAAGTTTTATTTTAATCTTACTTTCTTATGTATGTAGGTGTCTCTGAAATGCCCTATTACCTACAAAAGAATGTCATTACCAGCCAGAGGTCATGATTGCAAACATGTCCAGTGTTTCGATCTCGAGTCTTATCTTCACTTAAATTGTGAACGGGCTTCATGGCGGTGTCCCGTTTGCAAGTATGTTTACTATTTGTGTTCATTTTGTGATATCCGAGGGTTAATAACGAGAACGTAAAATTATCAATTTTCAGCAAAACGGCACAATTAGAAGGTCTCGAAGTGGACCAGTACATCTGGAGTATACTTAACGCTCTGACATCATCCGATTCTGAAGAGGTAACTATAGACTCTGCTGCTAATTGGAGAGAGACAACCAGTGCTACAGGCTTTAAGGCAAGTTGAGTCCGTTTAAAAGAATATCAATTATTCAAACTGTTACTAATTATTCTGACTTTATCTATCTACAGACTAAATCCGAAACAGTCGAGCCTTGCTCCGCAAAGAAAGCAAAGCTGATTAGTCCTAGTGAGATGCATATGACCACTTGGAACTCCGACATAGTCATGTCTCCCTACGGTTCACCTTCCATGCACGGTATGTGTCGTTAAGTAATACATACTATCGCATTTTTATTCCTCTTCAGAATTTTAATAACATTATTTGACTGTAACCAGGCCTTTGAGAATGCAATTGATGAATGCCAATTCCAATCAGTTCATTTGTAAAGCTTGTGAAAAACGTACCAGTAGTTTATTTTGTAGACACTAATGTCAAATTGAAGACACAAAATTCAGCAACAGTCTAAAGACAGTTCCAGTAAGAAAAACAGTCGCAAGCAAAGCAGTGGCTGAGACAGTTTATGGATCTAAACACATCCAAAAAGTGACAATAGGCATATCAGAGAATTAAAATATTATTATATTATATTATAGTTATTTAATTTTGCGCACTCTTCTTCTTTGAAGTAATTCGTTTAGTTACCTTTCACCAAAAATTGAAGTATAGAAGAGGTTTCACAAATTGAAAGTCAGCTTTCACTGTAGAATTGACTATGTTGAGATCAGTAACCTACGGACTTCTTGTCAGCCCCAGCATGCGCCGCAATTAAATCCCGCAGTAATTCTTGCGTCTTTGAAGAAGCAACCGCAATTAGTATTTAATCTTGCTTTGGTTAGCTACCTGGTGATTTATTAACAGTTCAATACTTTTACTTTATAGGTATGAGCATGGGTCAACCCATGAATCCTTATGGAAGTATGTCATCCACATGGAGTGGAAGTCCAGCACAATCTAATTCTTTCGAATTTGGTGGAGATTATGGCGGACCGTTGTCTCGTTTAAAGGAATCCGTAAATTCTTTGGAAGCACTTAATGCTATGGAGAAAAGTATTAGCGAGCAGGTTAGTCTTTCCCGCGCTGTGTGCTATTGCTATTTAATAATTCATAACTCAATAGTTAAACATATCTTTCAATCCAGGCATCAGCTGGAAGTCAAGGGAAGGGTTTCAATGAGACGAGCAAGAGTGACCTTCCATACATTCTACATACACCCCAAACTCCTCATACACCCGGAACCGGAGAGCACGGTTCAATTGTGGCGAATAGCCCTTCACATGTTCCTAATCTGATCACTAGTTCAAATCATCCTGAGTGCGAACCTCCTAACCTAGCCACACTCATAGCATCAGACCTTCCATCTGATTTAAACTTTGACCCAGAGTCTGTGATAAATGGAGAAGGCTCAGGACAGGAGGAACTGAATGTAAGTAGACATATCCCTAGTAGCAACTCAAATGATGTCACATTTCTGTAGTTTTGCTAAAATCACACTAGAGAAAGGCATGGAAGTTCGCACTGTAATCTGTTTGGCCTACACAGGAACCTAAAAGCTGTTTCAAAAACCTAACAGATTGTCTCTCCCCCGTGTGTTTATGATTTGTCGTTAGACGTAACCCTGACATTACTAGGCCCTTGTGAACAGAGGTCGTAAAGTTTCTACCCAAAAAGTCAGGGACCCATCGAAGTTGTACCCCTTGAACCTGTCTATAGTGGAGTAGGTTTAGCTAAGGGACCTAGGTCTCTGTCTCTAGATCTGGTGGTACGGGTTTCAATACTCGGACTCGGCAAGTAGTATGAGTGTGGTTTTTTCCAAGCGTTTTTCCATACCTCTGGGCTAACTTCCCGGGCCGAATGGGTACTACTCTACATATACAAAAAACGGAGGTTAAAACCTGAGAACCGAAATTGTGAATTTGAAACGGAATAAATTAACAACCCAGGCGTAAGGACGCATATTTGTGGTGTCTGGAGGGCGAAATAATGATAGCAACGCTTACCTAACCCTGACCAGACTATCGTGTACAGCTTCTGGGAGCCCATTTGTGTACCAGAGTTCACTGCACTAGTTGCGAATTTGATTAGTTATTGCTTTTAGTAGTACATAGGTCAGAAATTCTAGAATAAACTATTTTTAATGTTCGAACCATTCTAGCAACAACGAAGGAATAACGATGAATAATAATTTTACGGATTCTACAGTAAGTACGTATATACCATTATGTCAGGTCTACCGACAAAAAACTTAGACAAAAAATGTACGTAACTACCTCAAACACACAATTTTTTAAATACACTGTATAAAGAGGAGCGCTTCCAACCTTATTTACAACTTGCGATTTTTTTGATATGCACATATTTAAGAATTTTTGTTTGGATTTACGGGAATCAATCAAGGGTACACCCTTGGGAATCAATACGATTTTATTTAATTTACATTTTAAATTTGAATTGCAGTTATTACCCCACAGCGGTGTTGATCCTCTGGAATTACTCAGTTACTTAGAACCTTCAGGTTTAGCTACGCCACCTTCTTCTGGAGATCGCGAAAACGGTGGAGGCAGTAATATGAACTCAACTCCAGATTCCATTTCTGATGATCTCTTGTCTCTCTTCGACTAAATTACGGTTCAACAAAAATGTATAGGCATTAGATTGTTCTTCACAAAAAACGGTGGATGTTGTCGCTTCAACTTTGAATGAAGTTCAATTCATTCTGAACAAGCATTAATTATTAAAACTGTTGTAATGCCAGGTTAAGAATATCACCTATAGTAGATTTAAAATGTATGCAAAAATAAGTTGTCTGTGCAACACACTACGACGAACTACTTTAAATGTGCACCAAGACATTGATGAGATGCAATAAATCTAAAATTATTATAATGAAATGTTTATTTATATTTGTGGTTTATCATCACTCCCCACGTATGGACTACACAGAGTCAATAAACAGCTTTTTGCCATGCTGCAAGGATACAGGAACTCGATTTCGTTAAAATGACCTATAGGATCGGCTTGAATGTCATTTGTTCAAGTTTCAAAGTCGTCGTAGCATAACGGTTTTACAAACTTCCTTCGAACAGGGACAGATATCGGAAAATCAATATTTCCCTACTTCAAACTTTGAAAATGCGCATCATGATTACGTATATTAAATATGGTTCTATAATACGCAGAGGTTCTTGTCAAATAGTTTTAACGAAGAAAGCGGTCCATTTAATTCTAAGTTGACGCAATTATTGTTCGAAGTTAATTAGTAAAGATAGAAGTCCGAAAATAATTATCAAAAATAACTATTTAAATGCGTTGTTCGAGAAGTAAGTATTTCTGCTCATATTGTTATCCATTCTGAGAAAGCTAGGAATAACTAGCGAGCTGGTGGGATAGTTAGCAGAACTACGAATTGGAAGGTGACCTACTGATTCAGATTACGGTTAGCACGACCTCTCCTACTCTATCAGTCGAAATATACGCATTTTGCACCTAGAACATCGTGCTTCCACCATGTGACACATAAATGACCAAATACGCCAGTATCTGCTGTAGATATCCCTAGCTCACAAGCTTGGCATGTTGCAACGTTATTTCATTTCTCCGGTCTATTTCTTTTTATGATAACAAGGCGGTTACTTGATTTCTCTCGTTGTGACCGCTCAACGACCCGGGACTTACAATTACTTACAATTTACTCAATTGTAATTGGAACTCACTCGTAGGCCTTTCGACCATAATGGCAATGTCACTCATGGCTCATACGAACGTAAGTGGCAGCGTCACTCAAGATTCAGTCAACCTAGTGGGTTAAGTGACATTCGATTAGACTGGCATTCAGTGTTCATGTCATCACGTCATAATCCATTCGCACTTTATCTGCTCTTCGTAATAGAATACGAGGGCAGTGCTCTGCGCATGCGCCAGAAACTTAATTTACATTTCAAAATTTAATTGTCCCTACTAGAGAGGTATGGTCCAAATTTTAGCCGAATGGTCGGTGACTGGATGAGATATTTGAGAAGTGGTGTTTAGACTACGCTTTCATTTCCGCTTTCTTGTGATCGACATCTCCGTACAAATTCATTCGAACATTCGACGGAGAGAAAGGGAAGTAAAACTGGATGTTAGGACCAAATTCAGAAAAACAGCATCCGGAGGACGAATTCCAAAATGTCCGCCTCAACAACATGAGTGGTGTGACCGGCCCAGTTGCCGTGAAAAAGTCGTCTAACCTCGGTTTCGCATCGACCGTGCTACGCTACACCTATATATATCACGTGATTCGAATTTTCTGTTTTGGCAAAACTTGAACCAGTAATGGAGGTCTTAGTCAGCATAGACCACGATTCATAGCGTAGAGTACTAGAGTATTTCGTTTTCTGCAAACGGGATGTTTCCCACTACCTCTTGATTATTAAATTAATCAAATTAAATGTATCAGGATGCGTCGGTCAAACACGTTAATAAAGAATCAAATCAAATCAAATTAATCACATTGTTGTTGGAAGGCCGGGTCCTAATGTTGACAACAGTGAGAGCTGACATTCTTGACCATAATAAAAGCAACTAACTAACCCATAGATGTACCGCAATTGCCAACTCAGCATTATACAAGGGCGGCCCACATTTTATTTGTACACCTGTCAATGGCTCTCGCCTCTTACTCGAGCACGCTAGAAATTTGAAATTTGGCATTCCTACTTCTCGGAAATAGCACTCCAAGAAAAAAAATTGCACATTTTCAAAAATTTTGAAAATGCCGAAGAAATTGGATGTTGAAGTGGATTTCAGGATTCGAGAA
>JAQGCA010000564.1:0-26151 GCA_034698945.1 Protaphorura quadriocellata
TGCCCACCTTGCTAACAGCCACAAATTGTTGGGTTGTCAATGGAGTTCGTTTTGTTGATCAACAGGAGTTTTCGGACTATTTGGCAACTATTTGGCGAAAAAATGTAATCGAGTGGAATATAAGTGCTTCGCTACGCTACGCTCACTTCGTTCCCTACGCTTCGCTCGCCCAATAAATAAAGCGATTACACGTCCAGGGTCACGAGGAATTCGGACTTTTGACCCTCCCCCCCCCCCACCCCACCCCGCTCCATATGCTTTTTTCGTAAACCTTTATACAATGTTTCGTCTGATTAGCCATGTGTTTGGGACTAGGGTTTTGTTTTAACTTTTTCTACTCAAATCTTTGTGGATACCTTCCAAACAGTCGGATGGGCCATTCTCTATATTCGAGCAATTTTATTTTGGCTCGGGAGATTGGACACGCCTGTCGCAGTGAGAATTTTTCGAATAAAAGAATTTGCCCTCATTTCGAGTTTGTAGCTCGAACGGCTTATTATGTCGGACAATAGTCCAAACAAATTCGGGCTACGACAATTCCCAACATCCCAACACGTCTGAACATCCTGGATATCATACTTTCAGAAATAATGTCCTCAAAGTTTTTTTTACCGCTGTGTGATCAGCCAAAAAGAATTGATAACTCTGGAAGAATCGCTTACATGATATTCAAAATTCAAGTCGAGATTCCACTTTCGCTTTCCAATTATAAAAATTGCAAAAAATTCAGGTCCGTTCATAATCGCAACATGAACAAATGCACCGAGTTCCAAATTTTTGGCGCCACAACTCTGTGCGCATTGCTCAGTTTCGACTGTTCTTTAACCAAAGTCGCCACCGTGTAATAGCAATAAGTGGCAAATAATGGAATATTCCGGCATGGTAAATTGTATATGGCAAATATTCGGTAGACATGCGTAATTGGTTATACTAATGTTTAGAGATACGACTGTCGGTCGTTTCATTATGAGAATACTCAGTCCTGACTCCTGACGTGCAAACGTGCGGAAGGTCCGGTCGGGTAATATTAATTCCCAAAGCAACTTACAATGCCCCTTAAAATTGAACCAAACTCAATCGGAAGTTTACACGTCTTTGCGTACTTTTCATTTTAATGAAAGTTACGCAAAGTAACTCTTCTAAAATCCAGGAAACACCAAAGGGGATAGTTTTTGTTCTCAATATATCATGTTTGGGGACGAAAGTGGTGTCAGGAACATAATTTCAAGAAAATTATTTCTTTCAAAATCTTAAAATACATTAAATGTGCCAATGTGAGATGCTTAAACACTTTTATCGAGGTCTTGTTCACATTTTGGCCGACAACTAAATTCTATAAGGAAGTTAAACGCACAAATTAATTTCTTGGCTGAAATGGGAATAAAACCGGTTAGCACAAGCACATCTAGAATATCCTGTGTTAAACGGATATTTCTAGTTACGGATTTATCCAGACTGTAAAAGGAAAGCATGATGACCCAAGAAATTGAAACAAATCCTCTTCAAGAAATGTGCTGAAAAAAATAGTATTTACCTTTTTTGATTATGTAATTATTACATAATCACTAGCTGTCTACTGCCACAAATGGCCATACATACATAATAGTTTACTTCCAATGTAGTACAAATTTTGATATTTTACCGATTATTTGCATACGCCCATTGATTTGCCGGAATTTACCATTATTTGCAAGGTTAAGTTTGCATAGCAAATGGAGTATTTGCCTCGAATTTTGTGAGCTCCACCTTACCACCTTACCTCACAAAACGCTTCTCGCCTAATTCGGATTTGCAGATCTACAGGATACAGTACTTGCGGCAAGACTATAAATTGGCTTCTGTCCAGGGCTACCAGACGTCCCGGTTTTCCCGGGATCGTCCCGGTTTTGAGTGCCGGTCCCGGCGTCCCGAAAACGTCCCGGTTTAAAAAATTCTGTCCCGGGAATCCCGGTTTTTAGTATATTTTGCCCAAATTTATTGCAATATTCAAAAAATCTCGGCCCTTTGGGCCGATTATCAATTTTATACTTCAACTTGGAGTGAATGAGCAAAAAAAAACATGGCGAATTTCCCACTTTTTACTTTGTGTTGTCCAGGGTATCAATTCAATAGGAAGTTACGCTAAGTTACGCATTTGCTGAACAAAAGTTGTTGCATGTCGGGGGCATGGATAACTTTTGCTTAGCAAATGTGCATTTTCAGGCATTTGCTCAGCAAATGCGTAACTTCCTATTGAATTCATACCCAGGAGAGTTGAACCATTCGGTTGTTCGGGCCGATTGGCATTTCTGTACTCAACTTCAGAACAAAACTGCAAAAGTCTGGGCGAAATATCTAAGTCTCGTATATTTTGTAAATGAGACCGAACTATGTACTTCTAATTGAATACTATCGAAGTAAAAAAAATCTCGGCCCTTCGGACCGATTTTCAATTCTTGGTTCAACTTACAGCGACAATTCAACAATACAGTCGAACTAGTTGCTTTTTACTCTCTTTTGTCAGGGACTGCCGACTGCCTGACTGAATCAGTTGAATGTGTATGTACATCTGGTTTTTCTGAATTGAGAATTGGTTCAAAAATGAAGTGTAGATAAAATGACACTTTACGGGTGTCCCGGTTTTTGAATTGTCAAAAATGGTAGGCCTGCTTCTGTCAGTAGAGTTTTTCTGCTATATAATGTGTCACTTTGATACTAAAATTAGTCGTTGTTATCCATGCTTATACTGCCCAGGAGTAATGCTCCGCGATGTTTGTCGAGTCGTGAACAAAAGAGCAAAACTCGGCCAATTTACTCTAATCATAAGCTTAATTAAACAGTGCGGAAATCTTTCTATCGAACGGAGGTGGACCAGTCTATGTGCACAGGGTTCAACGCACGGCCTTAGCGTATACGAACAAATCAACACCAGCCATTTCTCCTCTCACTCAAGTTTGCTACATAAATAATTCTCTGCCAACTTTTCCATATGTCGACACTTTTTCAAATACATCTCGGATATTGTCACACAACATGACATATTTAGCTGAACTTGCTAAAATGTATCCTTCCAATAAGCCTTCTCCGCCTCCGCCTCCTCAAAAGACCACAAGACGGATACCGACAATTCGCAGTAGGAAGCCAACGGACAAACCTAACCTAAACTTACCCGACCAGGTACCTACGGGTAATCACATTCAGGGATATACCAAATATTCGGTTTCGTCCAACGGAATGCCTGGCTCTGAATCCATAAAGGATTCAATTTCGGGCAAAGTCTTCCGAAGAAATTCGGTTTCAAGGATTTCGTGACGGTCTTCAGCTGAATAATGGCGGAGTATTTGCCAGCAATCGGCCGAATACCGACTATTCAGTTGACCAAATCTCTCAAACTGAATTTATATATGTATATACATATCTGTCCAGAACTAAAACCCTTGAAGAATTAGCGCCAGGTATTCGATTGTCCGGAAAGTATGGTGACTGAGTAGTAACCGCGCGAGTATTCGGTACGACCTAATCAGATTACCGTGGATTGCATAACTTAGTGAGAATTAGCATATCTCTCGCGATGTCGCGAATGAAATAACCTTTGGCCTTCACATGTTTGTAATAAAACTTTCTGCTCCACGGGCGTACGCGTATTTTATTCTTTACAATTTGATAGCTCGTCCTATTTTGGGAGTAATGCTGATAAACTAACGTGTTTTGGAGTTATAGAGTGCTGAGATGAAAAAAGTTTTGGAGCAAGAGAAATCCATCTACAAACGATGTGAATTAACGAAGAGGTGTGTAGCTAGTGAAGTGGAGTCGAAAACGCAAAGTCGTATTAAACCCCCACGCGGAGAAAGTGGATTGGACTCTTGCATTCGGAGCGAAGAATGTGACGTCTTGATTTCATATGGAGATGCGGAGGGTTTCGAAATACCTGATGATCACATATTTCTCGAGATGGCCGGGAGAAGTAACTTTTGGGTGGCTATGGGAATTTCAAGTGATAAGATGATGGTTGGAGGATATATAATTTTATTATCAACCAATTCGTGCAAATTTTGTAAAATCTAATAGGGTGGCGATTTTGTGATTGAGTGTGTGAGGGAGACTTCTGGTAAAATTGAGGCTTACACATCCTGGAATGAAAAACTCACAAGAAAAAACAAACGAATGAATCGGGTTAGCGCACAATCCCATGTTTTCGCTTACTATGCACAGGTAGTAGGGTCGGGACTGACATAACGAACCTACAACTGTGAAGTGTATTTCACCTTCATTAACTGTACTATTTCTTGACATCATTTTCATATTTCACTTGAAGAGTGATCCTATGTACAAAGACTTCACAAAAGTCTACCAGTCAGGATTTATTGGAGGAAATACATTTTGCAAGTTCTCAATCAAGAAAATCGTGTTCTATGTAGACCGAATCGACGGCAACCGGACCAATTTCGACTTGGAGAGAACATTATATTACATTCTAATGGCGGTAGGAACCAGCGGTGCAGGAATAATCGGAGAGGGAGGTATGAGTAATCTCAATTGTGTTTTAATTTATGAAGTTTTATCATTCCCTCCCTCGTAGAAAAGTGGTACTGGTAATGATAATCCTCTTAGGGATGTACCGAATAAATTCGGAAGAAAAGAAAAATTCGGTCTTCGGCCGAATTCCGAATATTCGGTTGACCAGATCCCTTAAACGGTATTTCATTTCTATGGATAAGTTTGTGGAGAAATTAGAGTCGCTGATGGATTTCGAGCCATATATTCGGTTAGCCGAATAGTAATCGATTTCCCACTTCTCTATTGTTGGGATCTCATTTTTCAGGCGCACCTGCAGGGTGAGAGGTTTTCCTGCATTAAACTTTTTTCAACTATTAGGGTTAGTGGTACCTTCCAATTAAGAAGGATATTTTCTTAGATTATACATAAAGTTTGTGTAAGACAAGTACAGAAACTTAAAAATAATGTAAGGATTTTTTTGAATTTCTCAGAATTTCAGCGGTAAATAGTTTTTGTCTACTAGAAAAGTCATAAAATCCGAAAAATATCGCTGTATATTGTTAATTTCAGACTTGATCGCCTCAGTTGAAAACGTGTGTATAACGTTAAATAAAACCTTATTATTGAACTTATGGTCTGACAAATTAAATTCGTAAAAAGTATTGCTGTAGTTGAAGTAGGCTATAGTTTACTCATTACAGGCACATTGTTGAGAATGAATCACATATCTAATATTTTCTAATTTATTTCTAGGAAACCTGAACAACCATGGTGAATTCTTTCGTTACAGAACTGGATATAAAGTTGCGATTGGCACACGATTTTCGGTATTAAAAGTGTTATACATTTTAGTCTAAATCAGTAATTCCAAGTAGTAATCCATTACGGCGAGCGATCCGCGCTGCCGTAGTTCGTAGTGACTGGTCAAACATGGTCAACAAAAAAAGAGGTCAAAGGCAATTTTCCAGTTCTACACTGAAACGCCCGATACATTTCAGTTATACGAAATTATTCACTTTGAAATTATGACTCGCATAATTATTTGTTATTTTATTAGCCGAAGGCCTATCAACAAAAGTTGATACTTGTGCACGGTCAAATCATGTACGTCACGTTCTTGCTCATTATTCCTGTTGCAACATTCTTGGGTCGATACTACAAAGAAACATTCATCAAGAAAACATACTTCGGCTTGCGGCAATGGGTTTTGGTACAACCCTTTAAATGAAATAAAATAATATCGAGTACTCTCGACAGTCCGTAGACTAACTCCTGAATTTATTTTCTTCCCTCAGTGGCATATTGTTCTACACGTGTTGGGGTTGGTTACCTTATTTATTGGCCACTTTTCCTTAACTTTTGCTAACGATGGGTGGACCAGACTCGGCGAAAACCAGACAGACTTTCACTTTTGGACATCAATATTCTCAGCCGGATTCTATTTTTTTAATACATTTGTGGGTCTCCTTAACTTCGGCATACAAAGAACTGGACCAGTTGGATGCGATGGTTGTCAGTGGCTGCATGCTGCCATTGGTCACGTATCCTACTTCATTGCATGTACGAAATATTGACACTTTAGAGGAAAGAGTAATGGGGGATGTTCTATCTATCTAAGAAAAAAATTGGTGTTGGTAATTTTTGGTGACACCAGCTCAATAAGTCATTTAGAAGTACAATGTGGATTCCGAATCCCGGAAGTCCTACGTCGTCGTGCGCATGTCAAGATTAGGTTGGATATGTCGCTTAATATATTAATTATTAATATATTAAACTTAATAATATTCTATGTGTTATGCGCACACCTCGTCTAATTAACACTCAGAATCAGCATTGGTTCATTAATATCCCTTTAGTGTTTATTCGACGTTTAATCAAGATTCTTTCATAGTGGCATGTCTCGCAAGATCAGACGAAGTGCTTTATTCGCATTTGCCGTGTTCCTCGAGTTCCTTAATTGCTGCTTGGATATGGATATACGTCATATTCAACATCGTCATGTCGGTACGGAGTATATGCTTCAGCTAAGTTATTGCTTTAGAAAATGTTAAATGCGCTAAATTGTTCATTACAGTACCACTATTGCTGGATTGATTGGGTTCGTGGAGAAGATGTTGGTCAACCTTACGCAATTGGACCTGTGGAAATTATTCGCCAGCCCCATGCCGATAAGGAAGCACCGGTAATCTTTCAGCCAGCAAAAATCACATTTCTTTTGAGTGTCCATATTTCTGTATCTCCCTTTTTACGTTTTGCTGTGGACATTTTGATTTATGACAGGATTTCCAGTGAAAGTTTGGTCTCACCTAATCTTATACTTCTTTTTGCTACAGGGAGTGCAAATTCGCCTTTATATTTTAATCGCTTTTATAGCGATTTCGGCTTCATTCACCTTAGCTGCAGTGCTGATGGTGAAAGATGGTGCTCGGGCAGATGCTTGCTACCAAGATGAATATTTCCTTGAATTAACATAATATAATAATATTGTTTTTGATTCTCTGCATATACCTACCATATTTTGTTATATCCAATCGAATTAAATTCAAAGATGCGACGAGTTTTATGAAACCATTTTATGAAAGTAATTAACTTCCTAAAATCAAAAATCATTTCAATTACTAAAACAATTGATTAATGATGCCACCATATTTGCGCTAAATGGTTATGCCAAAGTTTACAAAATCATCATCGCAATTATTCGTCGTTTTGATACTAAAATTCTAAAATTATTTGTTTTATCTTATGTTGTAAAAATATTTTCGTAAGGTATCCTGAGTTGAAGGATAACGTTAATGTAATGTCAGTGATTAACGTTTAATAAATGGTGATTTTTTCTCTCTCGATAATCGACTTCATGGTTAATCCTCGAAATTGTGACATCGTTCATTAGTTGAGTTCAAGACATGCAGGGTGGTTCAAAACATTTGGATCTGACGGGACAATAAGAACGCATTGAAAGGGGCGGCGTGCTCGTTCCATCATTTTCTATAGAGAATTTTATCTCCTATCGAATGAGGTCCAGAGCACTTCTGACATTGATGCATTACGAAATATTATGAGCTTTAAATAAGTCCGGTTTTCTGTTGGGCTGATGCATATTCGTGTTTAGTTTCCATGAAAAATCAATTTTGGTTTGTGGACAAAACAAACAGAAAAAAAACTATTTTTAAAATCCCTTCTATATCTACCAATGCAGTTAGGATAAATATCTGATTGTGAGTAAATTCTTCTTGTAAGAATTGAAATTCAAAGAAATTACTACAATGAAGTTATCTTGTCGGACGTTGCCAGGATTGGGGTTTGGCAACAAGAGCAGCAAAGTAGCTGATCTCGAAACTACTGTTGGTCAAGGTAAGCAAATATTTTCAAAGCGCACGAGGTCAACCATTATGTATTCGTAAGTTGGACATAAATGCTGGGGTTTCTTAATTCAGGTGACACTACTAGGTCGGAGGAACTCCGTCCGAGTACTTCGAAATCAGCGATAATATCTCATGAAGAGTTGGAGGAGAAATTTAATTTTGAAGGGTATTTGGAAGTATATGATCTACCTCCGGCGTTCACTCCTGACTTTCTGATGTTGTACAAGATTTCGTCATTCAAGAGGAAGTTCGAAGACACTATTTTAAATATCTCTGAAAACATCACGAACACAATTGACGACTTGATTAGGAACACGTATTCCGTCGCAATGTCGATGACAGAAATTAATTGCTTTTTGTGGCTTGGAGCAGAATGTCTCGCTATCGTTGACTCCAACCCCACGCCGATTAATAATACTGACTTTAAGAATTGGTGCAAGAATCAGTTAGGAACGCTTGCCCAGTCTGCCATTTCATCAAAGAAAATGACCAAATCCTTCCGCCGAAAAATGGTGCCTTTTAATAATTTGTTGCACGTTTGTTTTCAAACGGTTAAACAGGACTATTCTAAACAAAGCCGTCACGCAAAGACACTCTTCAAAGAATATTTAGTAGGTGCAGGAAACAAAGTTAATTTTCAAGGGAAGGATGTACTTGGAAAAATAAGGATTTGCTCTCACAAGACTGGGTTTTCAATAATGTGTAAGGAGAGGTGGGAAAATGGAGAAGGAATTCCAAGAAAAACGTTAGAAGAATTGGTGAAGTTGAGTCTTACAGAATCCTTCCACAGAATGAAACATGTTCGGAACGATTTTTCAAAAATATTTCCACTGATTGTTCGAAATCGTGACTTAAACTTGGGAGACGCAGACACCAACTGTTCGACTTTCCAAATAAATGTGGACAAAGTTCTCAGACTTCTTCAGTTTCGGGAAATGAAACTTGAAGAGAAGAGAACGACAGAGATTCTCCTGGCCTTTCTGAAACTTGAAAAACTTTTGAATCAACTTGGCATGATGTTGATAAAACTGGGAAATACGGCAAAGTATTTGTCAGGTCGATTGACAAAAATTGAGAAAAGGATGGGAGACAAGAAGTTTAAACTTCGGAAAAACAAATCACCATATTTTCCTCGTAAATCGTCTAGTATTGATGGAGGACTTCTATTGGGATTAATGAATGAGTGGTCGGAATTCCTCAAGTAATTGCAATCTTTCACACATAGTCCATCGAATATCATTCCGTCGGAATAACTATTATGTTCGAATAAAGGTCTTACCAGCAATGTACTTTAACGGCATTCACTCGAACAAAATGGTTTTTCTGAAGAGATGAAGGAAATATATTGGATGGACTACGTATTCTTTTACAATTAAGTATTTTGGCGTTAGTTTAGTTAATTTTTGTTTTGTTTGACTTTTCAGTGATTTCGTAATTACGTCCACTGCGTAAGCTCTTCGCTGAAATTTGCGACGCTCAAGGGTTGGGATTAACCGCAGCCAGTTAAAGTTTACAACGCTACTACAATTTCTATCAAAATTGTATTTGCATTCCAATTCTTTTTGTCAAAATATAACCGCTTAGATTCGACAAAATGTAAAATATATAAACCAATGTGTACGTGTAAGTAATGTATAAATAAAAATCAGACCAGGAGAAAAACCAATTTATGTACTTATTCTACGCATATCCTTTTGGTTATCGGAATAGCATTACAAAATTCTGAGTCTCCTGTCGAGTTTCCTTTAAATTAATTTGCTTAATTTCATTTACAGGGAAATACTGCTTAAGGAAATTTTATATTATAGACGATCAATTAATATTAATATTATATACAATTTAGAGTCGGTAGTGAAAAATGGAGCATAACTTCAAAAATATTGAGTCATGTCCAATGTTGAGAATCAGTATGCCGTAATGTTTCTTTTGTCGATAGTTTTCAGATTTCGTCATCGTAAAGACATCGTCTGTTTGTGATCTACGAAATAAGATTTTGATTTTCGCACTCTTACATTTGTATCATCATCATTTTTATTACTTGACTTTGTGGGACTTCAGCCTTCACTTTCATTTATTTTCGACATACTCCATCCATATTCCCACTGAAATAGTCAATTTTAAAATAAGTGTAATATACGTTCGTGAGACAGTGGCCAGTTGCGACACTACTTGAAAACGTTTACCTTCTGGACAACCGGTATTACAAGAAAAAATATTTGAATGTAAACCTAGGTCGGACCAATGACGGTTAGTCATTTGAAACGGCATTACTTCAAATGATGAAGGTGTACTTATATTTTATTTTTCTGTTGAAAATATACGACATTGGCGTCGCGTTTTTTTATTTTTTTTTGAAGTTTAACACAGCAACCTTACCCTAGAATCACACTTACATTCTCACGAATAGATGTTATGACTAAAATTCGGCAATTACAAGTAAAACCATAATTTATGATACTACACATTACACCAAATGTTTAAAAAAAATTGTAATTTCTACAAAGTTCTATGTACAAAATTTTTTTGTGGCCTGACAATGATATTTTGCCCGTAAAAAACTACACAATTCTCGTAGTTCAGGTAAGTCATTTTAGTGTTAGTGAGTTTGGCGTCCCTCCCTTTATCATATAATGTAATATAAGTGTTTTGTGTGTGAAAGTGATAATTGTCCAAAATGTTTGTGAATAAAATTAATTGTGTCTATTTTGTTGTCCTCATTAAGTGTTTCGTAATTAGATTTAAATTTTGTATGTTTAGTGTCCTGTTGTGCCCCCTGGTGTATAAAAATGCATTCGGTGTTTCTCCTTTCCCCGTACTTTGGAAATCAATTCCTAACAGTCTACCTGTGGGAAGAACAAGGTAGCTGAGTATATCTGAGACAAAATCCTACATTTTCAGACTCCTTTTTAGAATATTCGTCATCATCAAAACAAACTCGAATTGTAAAGGGTTTTGTGTGACTTTCGACTGGACAAGCGGCCTTTGCTTTCTTGTCCAATGAGCAAAATATTGTACCACAGAAACGATTCGCGCATGGAACACCTTTCTTCTTTCCTGCTTGAATCTATTTAAAAATAAACGATATTTTCAAATTTGTTTTATTAACTATTTATAACCAAGTCAGAAATTTAAAAAATGTTTGTCATACCTTATTTCCATCAGTTGTTCCGCAAGGAATTAGAATGTGGTCCGAGGAACCTGCTTTCTTTGCATTCAGACAATCCCCGTCGGTTTGAGCTTTTTCTGAAAGATAAATTCGTGATGGAATTCTTCAAGATAAATTCTTAGATTGATTAAATTAACTTTTTACACAATTCCACTTACTGTCGTCTCTGGAAATCCTGAACGTTCCTTTTTCGGGATCACATTCTTCGTATTTGATTGCGCAGAATCCTATTAAAAATGTATTATAAGTGCATCTGCGATCACAAACAATCTTCTCGAATAATTCGTAGTTAGAATCTAAATATTTTCTTACCAGCTTCCATTCTCGTACAAATCGTATACCATTGATTTGCCAAGTGTTGATCCCAGCCGTCAAAATTGAAAGACTTTATCACGCCTAATAATATTAAATTTTAATCCGTTTTAAAAACCCACAAAGCCTCAAATTATTCCTGTTATCTCATTAGTCCAAGCTCTAGACTTACCTGAGACACCGTAATGATACTGGAGACATCCGTCAGGGGCTCTGTCACAACATCTTACTTGAGTAATCTAAAATATATATATATATTTAGAGCAAACTGAGGATTCCATGGCCAGTTGGTTATTCGTGCGACTCGAACAATTTTAAACCGTTCCTTTAACTACATGAACTTCAACATACCTTAACGTCCCAGCCAGGGTCTTTATGATATCCTGACGTAGTCACCGTTAGTGTAATGGGTCCGTAATTGTGTCCACCAAGATCAATATACACTAAAAAAAACAATCGAATTTCATTAAACCCAAGGATCCACTTTGTACTGTGCCATGGTAAGACCACGCTCCTCTTTAAATAGTACGGCTTGACGTCCAGAACAAAGTTAGGAAATACAAAAGCCACAAGCAGATAAGTCAACTCTGGTCACTTTTTGGTATAAATAAAAAATTAACTAGCTAACTAACACTGACGACCAAATCACCAATTTACTGTATGTTCGTTTGGGGAATGGACCGCGATGGCCGCACGTACGCCCATCGAACTCTCAAACTGGCGAGGAAGGCCGAATGGATCGTTCGGACGGCCATCGCGGTCCATTTCTCAAACAAACCTACCGTAAAATACTGAATATAAACTCAGGTTACTATTAAACTTGCGTCCTTCGGACCGGGTTTGTATTCGGGACTTGGTTTGTATTCAAGATGAGTTTCGAATAATTAATTTACGAATTCAAAAGTTGAAACTGAAGAAACCGAACGGCTAGAATGGTTAATGGGTCATAGAAAACCGGGTTTGTATTCGGGACCGGGTTTGTATTCGAGATCGGTTTCTATTTCTTCAAATAGCTTCGAGACTGGGTTCGTATTCGAGACCGGGTTTGTATTCGAGATGGGTTTCTAATCGGTATTTTACGTATGTTAGTACACGAAGTGGGGCTACTTGAGACATGCTCTCGTGTAATTTGATAATTTAATTTGAGGATTACTGCTGACATTGCTCCACAATTTATACTTTTCGGTTTATACCCGTTCGTTATCAACTCCAAACTCTTTTCAAGATGCCAAGTGAATTTATTTTCGATATTCTGGCGAATCCTTTGTGCCAGAACTTATTATTTTTTTATAAGTTTTGAACGACTCACTGTGTTGTCCAGTATTTTTTCCGCAAATGACGGGTGGACTGTAGGCAGATCCAGTGACGAGGAAAGCATCCTTATTACATTGACCACTGTATGGGTCAGGGGGTCCCAAGTCAAAGTGTAAAAAGTCAAGTCGAAGTTGGCAAACATCATAACCGCCCTTGTACACTTGAAGTTGGCAATTCATGACAGGGCCCGTGTGTTGAACGTAGCCTCGAGACTCTCTTGGACTCGTAAAATATGTGCAATTCTCCTTTGTACTTTGCCCGCACGTTCTGGCAACTAAGAAATGCAGAATAAAGATTTTGATTAAATTCTTCAGGGCACGGTCCAAACCATGTAATTATTTGATGGAGTCATTTATTTGACCGTTTAGAACTCACAAACACAACAAACTCCGAAGCCAGTGGCACATGCCCCTGATGGAGTTCCGCCTCGCTCCCGACATTCTCTGGAAGTGTAGCAGACACCTGAGAAAATTCAAAAATTAATCAGTTCATCATGGAAGACTGAAGAAGTGTTCTAATTTTTGAAATTTATAAATACCAGCTCGAAGAGCGTCTCCAGTCCAACATGCATCATTAGGAAACTTGACAATGGTGAAAATGTTCAGAACTGTATGGATAAAACAGAATAGTCAAAATCACATTTAAAGTTGTGAACGTTCAGTCACTACATGTTCCAACTACGTAATTCGATAATGTGGTGTGGCCTGATATCCAAACTTACTGCTTAAACTTACTACTGACTTACTTACTCCAAAACAAGCGATTTCAATTTTGAAAACCGAAGACAAAGTAGAAAACTGGTGCATACTTTAAATGACATAATAGAGCCACGGAGCTCTGTACATTCAAATTGGTTTAAAGGTTAAAACTTTCACCAGTTCTCCATTGGGTTACACATAGAAAACCGGAGAAAGACCCGGGCTCGATTCGAGCACCACCGCGTTCTAAACCGCACCCGGGATTTATTAGGTCATTTGCGGTATGTTATATCTGTCCCATTCATGCCCTCAGTGTACGTATTTTTATGCATATCAGGCACGGAGAGAAATAATGTTTTCCCCAAAAAAAAATAAGTAGGTGGATGAACATGTAAAGTTGTTTGGAAGATTTTTGCAACTCTTTCATTGCCGGTGAAGGATAAGATCCGATTGTGAACGTGAAATGGGCTGAACGTAGCGGATTTTAATTTCCTGTTTGGTCACTTGCTGGTGCACAAAAGATTACGGGATTCGCCATGAAGGTCTCAAAAACTTGTTGAACGAGTTGGTATTTATTATTACGTGTACGCGATGGGTATTGGGCTATGACTTCTACGGCTTACACAATCTTGAGACCGGGAGGCTGTAATGTAATATTCGGCCACGTTAAGATATGATCCCACCTTTACGTTGCAAGATTCCGGGTCAAGACCGGCCAAAGGTCTTTCTATGCAAGTTTTTACATGCATTTTTGTACGCGTGTTCGTGGCATTCGTAACTAGTGTGGCATTTATTTGCTTGGCCAACAAAATCTTGGCAGCCTTTTCATGCCCTAATTCAAGTTTATTTTTTACAGAGGTGAATAGCAACACAGTAAGTAAGGTTTAAAAAGTCTTTGTGCCTGCAATCAAAGTAAGCTATCTTGATGTAGTGATGAAACTTCAATAATAATAAGAGCATTTTAAAAGTTTTAGTAGATATCGGGAATTATTTGCTGATCGACACCACTATAAAAAATGAAGAGGGGTTAAACTTCAGCCAAACTTACTTCAAATATTAGATTTTGTCGTAACCCTCGGGATCTACAGTAAGGCTCCAGATAATTATCAGATATGACTGTTCGGTTTATTGTATGTGACCTATTCGAATCAATTACTAACCCCATGATTCAAACTGAGCTCTGAACTTTTCAGACAAGATTATCGCTTATATCGATCGAGGTTTACATAATTCTGACTGAGCACCAAATATTTGCTCTATGGGGAAATGAAAGATCCATGTATTCTCAGTGCTTATGCCTTAGTCTTAGAAAATGCCAGTCTTTTCGTTGTAGTAGAATATTGTGTGGGGTCGATGAAAATATCCTCTAACATACAGTGAAGCCTCCAAGAGTACCCAGGACATCTTCTTCGACTTTCAGGCAATGGGGAAGATTGTGTTATCAGAGTGTGATTTAGTACCATTGTCTGTTTGTTTTCTTATCGGCTGAATAAAAACTTATTAAAATTGAAAAATTGAAAAAATAAAAATATTGGCCTATTTGTGCTCTAAATCGAGTACTTTCTTCCAATTAGGTATTTCTGTAATGAGTATAATCGCGGCTATAATTTTGAGACTCGGAGAATAGCAAGTCAACTTGACTGTATCTTGCCCTGAACATGCACTATTACAACCTGCGTAATTTGTGAAACATTTTCTAACCTGGACGTATATTCAGAGGAAACGGTGGCAAATCGATTAAAAATTTAAATCCTTACGTTTTTCAGCTCGACTCGTGCCATTCCCTGCAGAAACGGATGTGTCCCCAACGACAGCTGGAGGTAACGAATCCGTGGAATTATTTGGAGATTCGATGATGACATCGGAACTAGCGACAGTTAAAACCAAAAACAATGTGAAAACACAGGTTAAACTAAAACTACTTTGCCAAAATGGCCTTAAGAAGGCTAGCCTGAGATGGCAGCCCATGGTTAAAATTGTACAATCTATTGGCTCAGCACTACTGTCGAAATTCAGACGACCACTTGACCGTTTGGACTTGGTTAGTCCACTGATGAGTAGAATCTAGCCTTAAACGCATTCGTTCATAATTGCGAAGATGACAATCCTCAGTATCCACCCATTTACCCCCGGTGCGGTTCTTGTAAAGTTCTTGCAGGTGTTATGTTACATTGGATTGAATGGATTTACCAGCCTGACTTCCGCTTTTTAGGTCAAGTCCAATACATATTACATTGTATAGTTTGGCTTGGCTTGGCCTGATCCTCACCTTTGTTCATCACAATCCCACTTTTCACCTCAAAACTAGTGGTCCAATGAACTCAAAGATGACCAAGTGGTACAGGATTATGCCTAAACGACTTGTATCAACCTGTAGTGTAATATATGCAAAGTACCGGTAAGAATTTTCGATAGGGGTTGGATATGTGCTTATGACAACTTATACACTCCAGTTTACATGGTGAGCCGAAAGGTTATGTCAGAGCTCTGAGATTTTGTTTTAATATTTATTGAATTCTGAATTACTACGCAGAGAAGCTATGCTATTACTGAAAAAGAAATTGCTCTTTAATTTGTCGTTGGTTGTGATAACAATTTGGATATTATACACATATACAGACTGCTGTTAGAAAAGTGGTAATATGTAACCCACAGCGCCTGGCTGTAGCGAGAGACCGATCCCTCGGACATACAATGTGGTTCTTTTAAGCGGGTTTCCCTTCACACGAGTTTGTCCCAGCCACTAGGGATCGTTCCGTCGAGGTGCAAAAGTTTCAGAACTTGAGAAGTACAGAATTAATTAACTGTATTTCGAAAATTATATTGTGGTTATGGCTTTGCAAAAGTTGGGATTTACTTTTTGCAGCTTTCGGAAACAAATTCTTCTACCTCCTTCATGGTTGAAATTATAATAAATTGAGAGTTTACATTAAACGTAGAGATTCTCAGAATTTTCAGGAAATATTGGAGATGATACTGATCAGAACTTTTCGTATTTGACACAGAATACGGTACTTTCAAATGACACGTTCCAAATAAATGCAATTTTTACAAAAGTGGGTAAAATAGATCTCTTAAGTGAATATTGAATTAATTCGAAAGAATTAAAAAATGTGCTATACTCCCTCAAAACTACGGTGGCGGGTGTTCGTTTAATGTCCGGACGTATGCTGATTTCAAACCCAAAACTGCGGCAGAACATTTACTTGCCAACGAATGTTTCGATGACAATGTCCTGAACGTCGAATAGGACTACCGCCGGTGTCTATGACAATGATTTGTTTATTTGTACTTAGTTGAGACATCACGATTGACCTGTAATGGCAATTCAATTTTCCGCACTAATCAGAATATTTCGGTTCGGCGATTCAAGATTTAGCCGTTTATCTTATTTTTCTATTAAAGTCCAAAATAGTAGCTTATTCCAGTTGGTTTGGCAAAATATGGCGACTCGAGCTTCTACTCGACGACGCAAGCCAGGAGTGGCCGTTACGACTAATGCCCGCAGGCAACCGCTTCTTCGGTCTGAGTCGGGTTTGAAGAGACATTATATTTTGTAAAATTTAAAAAAGTGACTAATTGGTTAACATTTCATTTGTCCTTAGCTGCCGCACCAAAAGGTTCCGAGATTCATTTGAAACCGAAGGCTACCGTAGGGGCGGAAGCGTAAGTCGAGCAATCTTTTTTCTTTTCTAAACAGTTCAATTAGGAAGTCTGCCAATTTTGTAGCATACCTGTTAACGATGCTCATTACGTTAGGAGGTTTTATTCCTACGAATGTACTTATGTACATGGTTTGCCAATGGAATTTCTCTTTCTTCTTCAGTGTCAATTAATGAGAGCGTTGTTCTGTGTAAATTTATATATCGCGCTTTGTTTGGATTCTTAGGGGTGGCCTAGCCGAAGGGAGCTACAACACTTATCAAGAACCAGGGCTTATTGACAAATCTGCTAAGGTCCAAGTTGCAGTTGGAGTCCATGAAGAATTAATGCCGTCTCAGAATCAGACCCATGTGGTCAGTAACCGACGAGTTCAGCACCGTGTCTGGGTTGAACCGAACATGGAATTAGAGACATCGGCCGAAGTCCACGCGACACTGAAACCTTCATATTCTGAACTTCTCCAAACTTTAAAAAATCTCAGACATCTTAACAAATCTCGCCAAAGGATGACTATGAGTATGACTACATAAAACATAACTGTCCACTCTCTGTATATCGGCCAGAGGCCTCAATAACCGAATGGTGGGTTGGGGTGTATCTCCAGAGTTCGATATATATAGAGAGAGCTTAATATACTTGCTCACAGAATTTGGCAATTGAAAGATTAAATTCTCGTGAATGCAGGTGGTGAAATGAAACCAAAGTTGAAAAATAATCTGTTGGTCCCCAAGTCCTTAAAATTTGATGGTACAGCGGCGGAATTCCATTGCAGATTCGCTATTCAGAATACATCTGAACGTTTTCTGACTTACGTGGTAATTTATTAACTAAGATTCGTCATTCAACTTTTAAGTTTTATATTATTTTTATTATAATTTAAACCTGTAACATTTATAGGTGAAATCTACGTCTCTGTCTAAGTTTGAAGTCACTCCGTCCATTGGCTGGATTAGTCCAAAATCCAAGGCCAAGATTGAAATTAAAACTCGTTGGCGTTATGTCCAGAATTCCGGTGATATTTCGTGTGAGCGATTCGTAGTCTTTGCTGCACCTATTTTTAGTGAACAGCAACTCGTGCTCGAAAAACTTCAGATTTATTGGAGGGTAATTAATTGATAAATCAGTATTAAATCACTGTTCGTACGAGATGTCGATTAATTAGCTGGTTTCAAATATTCAAGGCATTTGGTTCTACGATGTTTCCGCGCTGGGTGGCTGAAGTCCATTGCATTGACACGTTGTCGGTACCAAGCATGGGCATTTCCATAATTGATTCAGTTGTCGCCAATAACCAAACATGGAAGGAACTCGAACACAACTTTGGCCCCGTTGATTCGGACACACTTCATACGATTTGGGAGGTGCACCGAAGTACTTGGACACAGAATTTGTCATTGGTGAGTTCTTTTGGTAACGAGTTGTCCATGAATGAGGTCACACTTTTCTCAATTCTCTCTGTCCCGCTCTTAACTGACTACCATGGTGTAATTAGCTTACCGCTGTGACCTTTGACTCTACCCCTTGTTGCGTGACTTAGTTTACGAATAAACCCTTCAGCAACTTATTGTTACACGTACTAAATGTTCATTACTGTGTTGGCAGGAATGCCAGTATCTCGAATTTCGTCGGAACGCTAACCTAAATGAGAAGAACAAGAAAGCGACAGATGTCTTGATGTCCTTTAAGACAGGCTTACTCATTGTAGTCCCAGTTATACTTTTTTTTACCTGGGCTACCGTCTCTGGTGTTGCTCTACCCTTTGGAATTCAACTCGTTCAATTTTTCAAGGACTGGGTATTCGGACCTATTTTAGCGTTTTTATTCCCCCCGCCCCCTCCTTGGTATGAATCTCTTTATTTTTGGAGATGGATAAAAAAACTCTTCTCTTAACTGAATTCCTCAAATTCAACTCACTTGAATGAATATCGTAATTTCCACGTCTCCGTCCAAACATCAAAATTTACACTACGAATCATGGAAAGTATTTGTCATGTATGAAAAAACAAAGAGAAAAATAAATCAAGAAACGACTGAAGAGTACAGAGACTTCAAATTAATTCTGTTACATGATTTCGACATCTTTGAAGAAGAAGGTACTTAATTTTTTTGAATTTGTCATGCAATCTGACCAGCGGATTAATTGAACAAGAAATTTTTGCCAGTTGTCTAATTATTCAAACGACTCCATGTTAGAATGGCGAAAACGAAGTTGGATTTTTTTTTGCCAAAATCACCGAAATTTCGCCTTCAAAACAAAGTTGGCAAATCATGAGTCGAAGTTGGTATTTAGAGAACCGTTAAAATCTATGTATAAAATGATCAATTAGACGATTCATAGAGCTCATGCCTACCCATATTTCCATAATTTGGCACATAAATGAATTTTTTGGCCATTTTTCTGTACAAATCAACCAATTCTGAAAAAGCTATCGTTTTCGATTTTTGTATGGGGTCTGCTTCTGTGACCAGATTTTGAGTAAAGCTTTAATGAATGAATGAATGAATGAATGAAGAGAATTTATTTGATATGACCAGAGGCCATTTTAAAGGTTGTGTTAATTTTTACAAAATTTTTCCTGCATACCTGAATCCACAGTATAAAGTAAGTTTGTGAGTAAATTACAATATTTCAGCAATAATTTTAAATTAATGAGAGTAGTCAATGTTTCAAATCATTTAAGTCAACCATAATCAGAGATACGTCGTAATATATATTACAGAATGAAGTAATAATGTCACTTGCACGGGGGTCGTAGAAATGGCCAACAGTCCAGTCAACATAGTATCAGAAATCTTTCATGAGTTATGCGAAGAAGATATGTGAAATCAAAGTTAAGGTGTAGGTTTATTTCTTTACAGATGCTTGTAACCAGGAAGTAAAGTTTTTTTAGGTCATCAGAGTCGGTCACGGGGTCATAGATGAAGTTTAGAATATCGAAACTTTGGGTATTAAAGTACGGCAACAGGGCTGCTCTCTCACGATCATGACCACAACATTCTTCAATAACGTGGAAGATGGATTCTGCTTCACCACAAAATTGCCATTGTTGTATATTGTTGGGTATCCCAGTCTTATTTGTGCCACAGTTGGGGCCATATATCTCGGCAACGGTAAAGCTTTAATTGAAATTCGCCATTCTTAAATTTTTAGAACAAAGATTTTCGAGTTTGAACTTTTTAGCCGAGAATGCCGGCGTTACGATCAGTGTGAAGAAACTGAAAACAGGAATATTTCGTTTTGCAATTCGATGTGTCATATTTCGATTAGTCTTCGTCTGTCAGTCCCATTCCTTTAGTTATAGTATCAAGATTAATCCGAGCAATTTCCTCACAGACAAATGCTGGGAATTTTGAAACATTAGGAAATAAACGGTAGTTGTCTAACGTTATTTCACTTTCATTTTCATATTTCATAAGCCCAGCAAGTTAATCGAAAGGGGTATAATAACAACAATTCAAACCATTTATTATATGCTTGTAAATAACACTCGGCCAAGACGTCTAACATTCCTAAACCAAACCCTACCAATATTTTGAACTCTCGCAGTCGATATTCAGTATAATTTCTAGACAAAACGATGCATTGTCCGTTCTTAGCTACTGAATGAAATTAAGCTCTGCATCACAGAAATGCTACAGTTCTTTGAAAAAGTTGGCAAACTTGAAGAAATTAATATTTGAATTTAAGCCTGAAGTGACAACAGAACAGTATAGGAAGAGAAGATAAAATTTCTGAACTAAAATGATCCATCGAAAAACAATTTTTAAGAGCAAAATTATAAATGTAAGTATTTATATGTAGTGGTGTAAAATGTGTAAAACACTGACCAATTATATTAATTTCTATATTTATATTGTATTTCTAAATAACACACGTCCTGGTTGTCAACATTATTTTTCTTTCAGTCTTTTTCAAAGATGTGCATTTTTAGTGCATTATATTTTGTCTTCTTCTGCACATTAAATTATTAGCGATGGGCAAATCCGTTCATTCATACTTGGTTAAGTTATGTCGAAATTTTTACTGTGCCGATGTTACTTGTATCCAAATTGTAAATATGTTAGTTAGACTAGTATTTGGACTGATATGCGGTTGTTACGTTGTTTTTTGTCCCTCGTGATTGTAAGGATCTATACTCATTTGTCCTTCTTGTGTTCAACTGGATCAATATGCAATTCAAGAAACTCTCGATGAGCGATAACAGCTTTCGGAGTGACCAACCTGAGAAAATATCACAAATATATTTATTATTATTCCAGGAGAGCACCACACACTGTTGTAATTGGAGCTCTATTCATTCAGACAGGTTCACAGGTGAAATACTTTCACCGTTTTCGCCATTACGTTATATGGGGAAAGCTGGAGAAAGAACCGGGCTCTACTAGGTCATTTACGGTAACTTCAACTAGACGTAATCTTTCTCACCATGAGAACATTGCGAGCCAGCCAATGAGTGGTGGGATGTAGAGATACTGATGCTCTCTTCGTATCCCCTTTATGAGCTTTTTAGCAATTACTTCAGCTGTCACGATCGGAAATAGGAATGGAAACCTGAAAATCATTCATTTAATTAATCTGAGAAACTTCTAAATATAGAGTGTACTGCATTAATATCGACTGTCACTGGGAACATGAAAAGTGGAACAGCACCCAGACACGTGATTGCAGCGACCATCACTGACTTCTTATCATGCTTTCGAAGTTCCTGACCCATGGCCAGGTTTCCGCGCGGCGCGGGTTTCGGATAAAAAGTTTGGTGTGTCTGATTGGAATAGGTTATTTAGGGGGGATATAGTCCAAACAATTTCTGGTTTTGACGACTTTCAACACGATTGATCATTCATATGGACATCGCACTTTTGGAAAAGTTATCCCCGGATTCTTCTAACCCCTGCGTCTAAAAGGAATGAAAACTATGGAAAAATCCCGTACACGATTCTCCCGTTGAAGTAAATATTTCATTTAACTTTTGAATTCTTAGGAGATAAATATAATCTGTCCATAATCAAAACAAGAACAATTGTACTGAGTATCAAGTTCTTGGCACCACAAGTCTTTGCGCAATGATTCGACTTTACTTTTTTTTTAAATCCCAATAATCCTCAGTACGCTTATGGGGATGTGGCTCATAGTGACCGACAGAAAAGCAAATTAATTTGGAAATATATGGAAGGTTATTATATGGAAACACTTTTTTGTTTCTTGAAACATTCTCCTCCATAGTGTTTCAATATCATACATTGACGAAGCTCACATTTTTTCATCAGGAAAGCTCCTGGATTAACAATTAATATAGGTTCAACTGTTTTGCGTAAGGGTCAAAGTTTTAGATCGAAATAACACTTAGAATATGAACGCAATTGTATGTTCCCCTCCCATATTCACCTGGTGTGTGGAAGACCCTCTTCTAACATCTCTGTTTTGCAATAAAATGGATAAGCTGTTGTGAATTTAATGTCAGGCTTGTCAGGGTGGTGAAGTATTTCATCTTGGAGGGCTTCCATGTATCCCGTGACCGCATGTTTCGTGGAAGCGTAAGCTGCAATACATCTTATCGGTAAAATCCCTGATGCCGAGCAAACAGAAACAATGTGTCCACGCTTCCGTTCAATCATATTCGGCAAGAATTGTCTCAGAACCTTAGAAAATAAGGAATTGAAAGTATTTATAAAACTGCCTTGCGTGTATTTGATTCATTTCATTCGACTCACCCAGAAATTAGAGAGAACGTTGACTTTAAAAAGGCTTTCAATCTCAGACGGTGGTGTGTCCAGGAACGGTAGCACACTCATTCGCCCAGCATTATTGATTACCATTGTCACATCTCCGACCTCGGCCCTGACCTGAAAAGAGGCAAACTTAAATAAATTCTACAATTTTATTTTGCCATCCCACTGCTAGTGCTGTACGAGGAGCGATCAATAATTATCTTTCGTTTTATTAAGTCGTGCGACGAGTAGTATACTACGTTGTAAACGAGTCATTAATTGTAATCGCCATGTCTGTCCGTCTGTCTGTCACGCGTTTCGGTTTTTAGACAGCATGTAGTCAGTTCAACGCAGAAGTATTAGAGCATTCGTTTCGGCGAATAGCGATAGCGCAATCTTAATGAGAATGCGGGGATAGCTCAATATTACGTAATCTAGTGTAAGGCATATCAGAACGCTGATTATGCGTTCTAATATCTCATCCATATTCAAATGGACATGAAACAAAGCAACGGTGAATGCAGTAGTCTAAATATAAAATATGGACTCAAAAAAACAATTTCTGCTAAAAATTAAGAAAACTAGTGCTGGGGTAAAAAAAAATTTACTCGTCTGACCAACAGCATACGGTTTGGGGATTACCTAGTAACTTTAAGATATCATTTAGTTCGGTTCTGCAGACTTAGACTCAAGAACTTTGTCCAAGAAAAATTTGCGCCCGGTGGTGGGTACCAAGGCTAAAGCAAAACAGGCGGCAATATGCAAACGATAACTACACCGGTTTAGATGTACAAAAAATATATTTTTATCCCGAATTATGAAAGAACATGCGACATGTGTTCACCAGGATGATTACGAGTCGGAACAAGACTCCCCATTGGAAACAGGGGTCGTTTTCCCTATCGGAGAAAGGAAGTTTCTCAAAAATCCTCTGCGCATGTCATGGGATACATTTTTCAGGGGTCTGTGTTCACCTAATCAACTTTTTCACCGTTAAAGTACAATGCATGGTGCACATTGTCGCAAATTTCTGACCAATTTCATCCACGCATTCCGAAATAAATAAATATTGGATCTGATTTTCGGACTTTCTCCTCAAGATGATGGCAACATTCCGGCTCATGAAGTCAAAAATATTGTTGTAATATTTACACTGGAAAAAATAAAATTGTCGTAACCACCCGAGTTACTGTATAATTAAGACCATGCATCAGGTTATTTGACCGTTAGGAAATCACTTCAGGGGAAAGTCGTATTCAGGTTGTATTGAAATGAAAGGAGAGGTGCAAAACTTTTTTCGGATCCGACTTAAATTATGTTTTAAAATTAGTCTAGTCTACTTCAATTCGTAATGTATTTTTTTTCTGACTCGAGTGAACTGCATTGAAAAACTACATATAAATGCAGACTAATTATGGATGTGCGAATGAGAATTATTGATCGCTCTTCGTATGCTGAACTGTACATGTCTAGCCAGAAGAGCCAAGAGTTGGTCTCTGGTCTGTTGCCCAAGCTCTAGAATCTTAAGCCTGCACATCTTTCGTACATGATAAGGGCGTCCCATCTGACGATCACTAGAGCTAAATGTACAGATCAATCTGGTTACCGTTTACTGTTTGAATTCTAATAATTTGAAACCGCATATTTTCGAATTGTTCGCTTTTATAAAGTTAAATTTATATTTCGTACTTTTGCAGCAGTTTTCTCAACCTGCGCCCGGTCAGCTACGTCAACTGTGTATGCATAAGCTCTTCCGCCGTCGCTTTCAATCTTCCTGATAACTTCATCATTCGGGCCCGAGGTTCTACTCCAGCAGATGACCTGCGCTCCTAATTTCGCTAGTTGGATGCATATTTCCCTTCCAATTCCACGTCCTGACCCAGTCACCTGTTAAAACCAAGATTTATAAAACAAATATTAGGGTGCGCGGCTTAATGACCTCTCACGAGGGCGTCGCCAGTTCCCAGTCGGTCGGTCAGTCAGTGATCTGTCAATTGCGTTCCGGCTCAGCAAAGCTAGGTGGTTTCGTCGCTCATATATAGCTAGCTCTGCTGTCAGTAATGTGGTAATCTTGATTTTGTAGTAATTTTACAATTCGATGATTTTCTTAAAATATTAGCCGTCAGAGCTAATTTCGAGCAGAGCGAATTTCGAAATACTTTAGTACATATTTCAGGCGAATCATATACCACGCTTTCTTGGAAGATGACAGAGAAGTGTTAATTGTACAATCTTCTTGAAGAAAGAGTTTATCGATACTGCAGGACGGCTGGACTGCTCTATATGTGTATTATGCGTGTCTGTGTTGAAACATCACGTTATTAAATAAATAAATAAACAAACTCTATCATTTACCATTTTCTGACCAAGCGTAATAATCCATGCCTGCTAAATATACACTGGTTGAGATTTTCTCATGGACTGAGCTTGCGAACGCAATAATTTAAAAATAATGATTTTTCGAATTTGTACTGCACGGACTAAATATCAGTATGCCTTTTTAGCACAAAATTGAACGATCTAAGAATTAAATGGATTCACTCGAAGTAATGTCGAAATTACGATTTTTACATTCCTGCTTGTTGTGATAAAAATAATATCTTTCAAGCAAAGTCATAATCTTACCAAAATGATTTCCCCTGACAAATCTTTCAGTGGTCCAGGGAATAACCTCTTGAAAACAAACTCAAATTGTGTATAAACCGTGTACATTAACACCAGTGAGTACTCGGCAATGAACAGCCCAACTTCGGACCATTTCCAAGCTGTCTCCATAATGTACAAACTAACACACTGTTATAATCTTAACTTTTCATCAGAAACATTAGAAAAATTAATTCGATTTGATAGGTATCTTTTTTTTAGGGTGTAGTTAGGTTAGATTCGGTTTAATAATATTTGGTACTTGGAAAATGAAAAGTTCAACGCGTAGTGCTATGAGCATGCAAAGTTGACTTTTCTTGAACCCAGTTTAACTATTGCATCGTGGCAATTATGACGACCTTATTTCAAAACGAACTCCTACCCAAGTGTTACTCCTGTGTTGGCCTTCGACAACTCAGACTTAAACTAAAACAGGTTTTGAGACAACTCAAGAAGAAGTAAGAATTCATGCCTAGAAAAAAATTCAGACACAGGTGAAAGATATATCTAATCTCACTGAATGAACATCACAAATAAAGAATTATGCAACAATGGTATGGTCGCAATCAAGTTTATGCCTCAGGTTAGCCTTAGCATAAAATGCACACCCGTATCCACTACTATCAACCCATACCATAATACTTCTTCGTTGGAGTTAGTAAGATGATATAAAAGGATATGAACTTTGACGCAACAAATTGTTGTTAATTTCTCCATTTACGGGGTGATTACTTACCGTAAATCCCCGATTAGAAACCGGTCCCGAATAGTAACCCGGTCTCGAATACTAACCGGGTCAAATAATGCA
>JAQGCA010000565.1:0-26145 GCA_034698945.1 Protaphorura quadriocellata
TTCATATGAAACAGGCATAAGATCCCATAGCCCTGCCGGCAACACAGTTTGCATACAAAACATAAGGACTCCAGTTCGATTCCTACTCAAATCATACTTTTCTTTTTCTAATATTTTCGAATAATTATTGTCTTATAAACTTATTTCATTTTAAATGTTTAAAATAATATTTAAAAAATATATATATAAAAATAATACAAAATAAATTATAAAATAAATAATAAACTTAAGTTTTTTTCATTTTATATTTTCCCATGCCCGTAATGAGCGGTTTATAACTAGTCCAACCTAACCTCCGCACATCTAGTGCAATCAGCAACGCGTCTCATATAAAAACACGTAGGTCCCGAGTTCGAATCCCCGCGATGGCACAAATTTTTTAAACTTTTTTATTAAATAAATTTACTAACGTTGTTTAAATTATTATTTATTATTTGTCAGTGACGCCCTCTGGCGGATTTTGAGCTCAACTGTGTTTTATATTACTACTACTATGCCCACGGGTTCGATTATGATTCAAGTTTTCGTTTTTATTCTGACGTTTATTACAGAAAAGTGATATTTTGAACAAAAATTGGTGATTTATTTTATTTTTTTGCAAGGGAAATCCGCAACCAAAATCCATAAACTTTTGCGTAGTGTTCACAAGACTTGCACGCTGTCAATTCGAAGTGTCACAACGTGGGTTGCAAATTTTAAGCTTGGTGTAACGGAATCAAAGACGAAAAGTGACCTGGCAGACCTATTTCTGCCAAAACCGAAGATAACAAGTGCCGGCGTAATAAAAATTGGTGAATCTGACCGACGGTTTATAGTTAGAAAATTAGCTAGTGACTTAAATATATCATTTAGTTCGGTTTTGAAAAAATTGACTCCAACAATTGGTCTAAGAAAAATTAGCGCCCTCAGGGTAACAAGGCTGCTCCGCCAGACCAAATACCAAAACTGATGACAATATGAAAACCATCGCTACAACAAAGCTGTAACAAAAAAAAATTTTTATTTCGGATTATGAAAGGTCATGCGAAATTGGTTCACTAGTATGATCCCGAGTCAAAACTGGAGTCTGAACTGTGGAATCACAACTCATTTTCTGAACCGGAGAAAGGAATTTTCTCCGAATCCTCCGCGCATGTTATAGGTTCCATTTTTCAGAGATTACAACAGTGTTTACATAAACGACTATTTACCCCATGAAAATACGATATCTATTGCACATTGTTGCAAAATTGTTGCCAATTTCGTCCACGCATTCCGAAGTAAATAATTGTTGAATCTGACTTTCTGACATTCCCCACAAAACGACAACTTTTCGGCTCATGAAGCCAAAGTTGCCGAATTTGCACAACAGGAAATAAAATTATCCAAACCACCGGACCGACTCCATAGTCAAGACCATGTATCAGGCTATTTTTACCAGTTTTGACATTTGGAAAAACACTTCAGTGGAAAGTGGTATTCAGATTATTAGTAAATGAAAGCGGAGGCGCAAAGTTTTACAACACCCGCCAGAAATATTTTTTTAAAACGGGTACAAACAACTTGAACTTGTAATGTAATTTTTTTTTCTAACTCGTGTTGAACTATATTGAAAAACAGTAAATTCACTTTGAGCTAATTAATTCTATTTCAATAATTACGTGGGTGCGGTACTTATATATTGAACGCTCCTCGTATGCCGGGAAATAAATTTAAGAGGCAGAAAAGACCGTTATGACTAAACTTTTTCGGTGTCGGAGGAACGGCGAAAGTTGGTCAAAACTTTACATTGACCGGCATGAACGGCCAAATGTAAACAACCAAAAAACAAATTGAGAAATACATGGGAGACAAGGGGAAAGTGCAGGATTTTTTTTCCACAGCCAAAATAAAAAATTCGGAACAAAATTTTGACCACTGGTGATGCTCATTCTCTAGCAGGTTAGTCCACAAAGGCCTTGTTCTTGGAATTTCGAAAAAATTCGTACGTTGAGTATTTTGAAATTTCTTAAATTTTTTCACTAATGCAACTACTTGAGAATTTTTTACTTCGGAAAATAATTAATATTATTTTTTAGCCCACATTTACGACAGTTTTTAAAGAACAGGGCCTCAGGATTCGTTAGAGTAATCCAGAACACCAATCATCATCACTGTGGTTTTCAGTTTTTCAGAAATTGCCTGCCAAAAAGCTCAACACTGCGTCTTAATTGGATTTTAAAGTTCTCGTCCACGCAATATCAATTAATTCCGGTCACTAGGTCAACCTTCTAATTGTTGTTCCGCCCAAAACCACGCCCATTTTGGTTGGATGTCACCTCGAAGTCAGGGAAGCTGTTCATGTATGGAGTAAACATACGTTCAACTCATCAGTCCTAGCTCAAAAGAAACAGTTCCACATTACCACCGCATCCAGTCCCGACATATTATGTATCTTCTAATTTCCATGGTATACGTATCAATTGAATTTCGTATACACAAATCACAACTGTGTCAGATATCAGTAAGATCATTGTTCACTCAAGAAACTCTCTTACAAGATGTAATTTGGTGGACTTGACATGTTTCAAAAAAAAATATTCGGAACAGCTTCTGTTGCACAGGGAGTTCATGAAAAGACACAATTCCTTGTTTATTTCTTGGCGTGGTTACAAAGCTTTGTGTTATACACACGTTGGAATTTATTGATAAGGCATTTCATTTTCAGTGACAACTCCTTTTGATTATAGTTATGATATTGTATTATCCCTGTTGACATTGCTATCCAATTTAATTTAAATACTGAGGGTATCTTCTTTTTTTATTTTGCCTGTTTCGAATGGTTCTCATTTCTTAACCGGGCACGTTAAAAATTTGAGGAACATATACAGCCCTGACATTACCCTTAAAGAAAAAAGAATCGCAGTTTCCAAAAATTTGAAAATGCCTAAGAAATTTGGGTTTTGAAGTGGATTTCAGGATTCCAAAAGTTTCCGAACGCCATCGAGTGAAGATGCCCCTCGGTACTTGAGCTACTTGTTTTAGGAAATCGATACCAAAGAAATCCATGGGGCCGACGTCATGGCTTGACAAGGATCTCCTTAGATTATACATAAAGTTTATGTAACTCAGAGTTATATTAACTTATGTATAATCTAAGGGTATCTTTGCCTTGGGAATGATGGTCATTCCGAGTTTTGACCTCAAATCTTCTGCACAGCGGGTGTTTTTCCGGGATGTGCGCGTCAAATCTACGCCATCGTGGTAAAAAACTTTGTCGGTCTCTCTCAGATATAATTTTGGAACTTTTCTTTCCAAAATTGGTTTCAACCAACACGTGCTGAATGAAGTATTCCGAATTAGTTGTGACATTTTGGGGCACCTTGATGAGATGGATGACTCCACGACCCGTCATAGTAACAACAACCATGAATCGTTTCCCGAACTTCTCATTTTGCTTGTTTTCTACGGGACGTCGGTGAGGTTTATGCTCCATAGTAGGGGGTGGGAGTCCGATATTTTTGAGATTTCGACGAAATCCGACAGAGTTGAGTATTCGCTTTGCAGAGAGATACCGTAATTCCGTCTTTTTTCATCTCCTTCGCAACTGTATTTCCGAGAAACAGTCGTCGGAAAGTTCCCAGAATCCTCAAATCCACTTCAACATCCAATTTTCTTGATATTTTCAAAGATTTCAATTTTTTTTTTTCATGAAAAATAATATAAGGCTTGTATATGTACCAAATTTCAAGCTTTCAGCGTGGACGGTTAAGAAAAGAGAACCATTGAAAACAGGCAAAATAAAGAAGACACCCTCAGTAAGTTTATGTAGGTGATCACCGGAATGATATGCCATTATATGTATAGTGCAATTGCACACGATTCACACAACCGTGCATCCAGTTGTAACGAGATGTATGCCATCTCATGACTAAAAGTTAGAATCCGTAACTCATGTATAATTAGGACAGACAACATTCTTGAACCTGTAATTAAGCAAATGTGTGTTCTCTGTCTCATCCATCTGTCAGTATAAAAAGGAACAAAAGTTCCACAATCAGACTAGTTCTTTTCCAACAACGGCCAAGTAACCAGACAAGTATTCCGTATAAACAGGAATTCAGCATTACAACCTGAATCGGAAATTTCGACTAGTGTTCCGCACGGATCGGATCGGGTCGGATTTGTCGTTGATCCGATTCGACTTTAGTTCGGATCAAAATTCTTTGATCCGAACCGATCCGTGATCCGAATGGTCAAGCCAAGACTCGATACGATTTAAAATCTTGTCGGATAGATTTTCGATCCGTTCCGACCCGTTCCGTATCCGACGGGTTGATCCGATCATATAGTGATCCGCCCTTGATCTGATCCAACTTTCGTTCGGATCAAAAATTTACAATTCGATCCAATCCTCCATTCGAATGAGTCTGATCCGATCTGATCCGACGCTGAGTCGGGTCCATTTTTTTAAAATCCGATCCGATCCGTGATCCGAATGGTCATGACTCGATCCGATCAGAAATCTTGTCGGATAAATTTTCGACGATCCGATCCGATCCGATACGGAACACTAATTTCGACTATATACACAAAATAACATTTAATCCATTTATTTATTTATTTATTAAAGACAACATCCTCTTAAGAGGTCATTACGATGCCCTACAAGTGATCAATTAGTGAGTAATACAATAATCAAGATAGTTTGTCACGTGCACGTACGAATTCATGGAATGGCATACAATTATTGATAGCATACATAAAAATAATAACGTGATTAATCATAGCAGTACATTAAAGTGATAACTCAGTTATAAGCAGTAAAGATTAAATTAGTTACATAACTAAACAAATAGTGAATGGTAAACATTAAAAGAAAGAAGAATTAAAAATAATTGGTTAGTCAGTTTCGAACAAGTGTACAACATAATCAATGTAAAACGAACCCAATTTAGTCTAATGTCTGTCTCAGTCTCAAAAGAATAGTCACCTCTGATTATCAACTAGGATGTATGTCGTCCCGTCGAGGTTGCGCCGCAGCAGGGCGAACGAAGTGAAACAATTGCCCTTACTGTGCAATAAGATTCGATCCGAATTCTGGCCTCCTACTACTAATTGGTTTCAAGGGTGGCCGACTTACTAGTGCTAGTTTCGCTCGGTATCCGAATTCGAAATCAGACGCACTTCGTAATTCTCGTATTCGCGATCGGACCGATCCGCAACAAGCATAATCAAGCACCCCCATTCCACCCCCGGGCCGAATACGAACAAAAGCGCTGACAAGTGACAACAGTCTCCAACAGTCGCCGGTCCGAATGTTGACAACAGTGAAAACTGATATTCTTGACTTCAATACGAAACTAACTGACTTAACTAAACGATGTACTCGGAAATGCTTTACTGTTGCGATATCCAAGTATAACATCATATCCGCCGCTGAACCGAATTCGGAAGGAAAGTGAGATGGTTACGGAATGTAGTGTCAATCGAATTCGTTTAGCTTTCGTTTTACTCGTCTCTCATTCATCACTCATTCCGAGTCAGCTACCCAGATTCAGTATTCCAAACGAATGCATGCCGTTACTGCACAACCACAATTTTATGACCACCGTAGACATCGTTTATATTTATAGTTCGATGCTAAGAGGGCAAGTGTTAATACGACTTGAAGTTGGAATGAATTTTCTTTTGTTTGATGAACTGATGGAATGTGTAAGAGAGAGATCCCAAGGACTTTTCGAATATTTGTATCTATAAAGAAAACACTCGGTTCAGTTTATTACTTTTTATACACATCTATTACGTACAAGGTATTTAACACGAAATGGACACAAGCAGCGTATAACCTTCAACTACTTCCATTGTAAACAATGATTTTACGCAGTATTTATTATTATCTAATGACATGAAACATAATAAAGGAAACCAACGAGGCTTCAGAGTCAACGTTTTACTTGCACTTAAGTATAGAATTTATAGTGGACGATTTGTGACATGTCTAAGTCCGCTGTTGTAAACCTAACAAATGTTTGATGAGATACAATTTACTTTTAGCACATTAAATAAGAGTGAATTTGTTCATAAATACTGTAATTGTACGAGAACCTGTCATGTCCCAATAATAATACACTTAATTACGGCATCTGAAACAAACTCACACCATGCCTTGATGATGTTAATGTTTCCAGCAATGCTTTTTTACTCTTGCTAAAATTCTCTACTTTAAGAACATTGGCTAAATAGAAATATCGTCTTGTCTTGCTCTTAGCTTAACATTCGAATAAGGATGCACGTGAAGTCCTTGCTTTATGAGTTTCTAAGTTTGTAGAATAAAAATAAATTTGGCAATATGAGTAGAATATCATTCCATTCCGATCACATTGCTCAGAACCTAATTTGGACTTTTTTTAAATACCATATTAGTACTCATTCACACTCCCTGGTACATAAAATTACAATTTCAAATAAAATATAGACGCAACTGCAAGACCGAGGTTTATTTAAATGCTAGCATAATTCCAAAAGGCAGTTGCAGTTGGAACCCGTCACTACACGGTCAACAAATTCAGAATCAACCACGAGTTGACGCCACTAATGACATTAGCATTTAACCACACATACAACTCAATCAGTCGAAATCGTAGTTACTGATTGTTTAAACTAATCGCTTAGGTTAGTACGGCACATCTAGGAAAGGAGTGGTCGATACTTTGAGGACAGAAAAAAATAAGAAGCGGACAAACGGGAAGCCCTTCTTAAACTATTCGAAATGCGCTCCAATCGCCATTCGCGCGTGCGCACTCGAGAGCCTAGTTTGATCCCCATACTTAAAATGTCAACACACGAACTTGGTACCTGCTTCATTCAGTGTCCGAAGAGCACAAATTTTCAAGTATTCCTTAATTTTAAATTTTATAATTACTAAGTACCTCGGCAAGTTCTGGAAATCTCGGAGAATGGAAATGGAATTCTTACAGACTGAACAAACTCGCGTCAAGTGTTCACAGAGAGTAAACCGGGATTCATGTGCCCACACTTAGGAACGCTGTTATGTCAACGTTAAAACCCGAAGTCAGGGAAAACCCGATATTTAAAAAATTCTGGCAAAAAGCAATTTCACTTTTACCCCTGGTGGTAATGTCAATTCAGGTGGGGTCAAGTTATAACTGAAATGAAAGCGCAATAACGTTTAGAAAGGTATCATCATCTAGTTAGAACTAGTTTTACCGGACTTCAGGTTTTACCGATAACATATACACCAGAAATTGAACGGCATGGGTAAGAACGAACAAATGGAAAGGTTGACAAATCATAAATTTTGAACTAGAAGTAGGTCAGCTCAAAATATGAAGCAGAGAAACCGTGCTGTAAGCAAAATCGTTATAATAAATAGCATGTTGGGGAATCTTGTGTCAAAAATTTATTGAGGATTTCCTACCCGTAAGTATTCTTTTATACTATTTGTGCAATCAAAGATTCTCAGTCGTCATATTTCATTGCATCCTTTCTATCCGGGCTGGTGTTGGCGAGCAATCGACATTTATGTATCTCACAGGACTATTGAACCGGATCTGTAATTCTATCGTGAATTTTCTGTGTTATCCGAGCCATATTATAACATATCTATAATTAATAAAGATTAAAACTAACAAATCGCAAGAAAGGACTGGAATTACCGTTGAGCATTTCAAACTCCAAAAAAAACAAGTAGTTTTTCCACTCAGACTGTGACATTACTTAATCCCTAGTAACTGTAGTTTACCGACAAACGGATGTGTGCCTCGACGATAAAATATTTCCACAAGATATCTCAATAATTTTCAGGCAGCGCTTGCAAGGAGGACATGGACGATGAGCAACGACGCCCAATTTGTTCAAAAATGACTGAGACACCTCTTTTTAATTAAAACCTCACTTTAAGTCAAACATAGCCTGCTTAGTTACTGGACGGAACTTTTGGGCATCGTGCGATAAGACAGCGTGCAGTTCCTTGTCGGACGGATAACATTACTATTAGGTTAGGTACAATGAGTTTAAGATTGAAGTGGAATGTTGAAGATTTCAAACTCTGTCCGATGGGCGAATGCACAACATAACTACCAAAATTAGTTTTCAACATTCCAAAAGCCTCCTACTCATCACAAACACGATAGAAATAAAAATTGAACTCAAAGAACTTCGATGAGGTGCTTGTCAATGAGCATAATTTCTGAAATAAAATAATACAGAAGTTTTCAATGTCAATGACACTCCTCTACATTCAAAGTATTTTAGGCTATATTACCTCCTTGTCACCCAGATCGGAAGAAATTCGTAGTGTAAATCTGGTATAAGGACTCGTACCAACCAGTAACTTCACCGAGTAAATATTTCGACCCAATGTGGCCACCGTAGTAGTGGACGACTCTATTTCTCCATCAACTTTGTTTTCATCCGTGATTCTTGCATCCAAAATACAAGCGGGTTGTACATATACTTTTTCACATACTTGTGGCTGATAAATGTCGAAGTGAGAAGTGATACTACAACAGGAGATAATCAAGATTATACTGTGTAGATGTTCAATTGGTTGGAGTAAATTGATTTGTATTGAAATGAATATTAAGGACAGCTTGGTTTAAACGACTTACTTGAAAATGAGAGAGATATTCAGTTCATCCCAATATTTACTAAGAGGAATATCATAAGTGAGATTTGCACTAGAAAAATATCGATTCTCCGAAGAAACACAGTCGTGGTATCCATCTGAATTGGCCATGCAGTACGCTGGACCCAAGCTTTGATTAATATTTTGTGACAGGAGTTTAATTGATGGCACATTCAGTAGTTTAGGACCTTGATTTATTGGAATCAAAATTAACAGGGAATAAACACCATTTAATCTGTAGGTGGGAAAATATAACATACTTTCATGGATCTGACGTCTCTTTCTCTTGTAGTCAAGACCATTTCTGTGAACTGGGACGCTCTGTGAAATCGAATACAAATTAGATATTTCAATTTTAATGTAGTATTGAGATAATACATAATACAGTAGTCCAGCAATATTTTTAGTTTGAAGCCTCACAGGCGCAATGGAGGCTGCATCAACTATGCTACTATTTCGTTCAACTGGGGTTGGAGGATTGGTTGAAATTGTTGGGACATTCAAAGATGTTCCACTATCCGCCGAAATGTAATTTCTCCTTTCAACATGTTGGTAGTCCATTGAAGTCTCTTCTAAATTAGTTGCGGGGCAGCAGAAAACCTGAAAATAATTTCAAATCACTCAAATCCCTAAAAGGATAATCCAACGACATGTATAGCTTAATCTGAAGGCAGAGTTGTAGCACAGCAGCTCGGCCAGAGTCTAACCTTGCAGGAATGTAAGGTCAGGTACGCAGGACAATGTGACGGTCTCCCTAGGACCAAGGGTTTGACCCGGGTCAAAGGTTCCGAGTGAATGTTAGTCTTCGTTGGATTTCTTTGACTCATTTTGCTAAAGAGCTTAGATGGCTTCGTGGGTTGAGTTTGAGAAAGCATGGTAACAACAGAATTAAAATTGGCGGCTACTAAAGTAGAGTTTTGCACAGATGAGTTTGGAGTCTTGCCTCCATGATCGTGTTCAGTGTCTCGAAGCGGATGCTTATTTTGGGAATCTAATTGATGATTTCGTATGAGAATATTTGAAGTGTTTAAGGCATGGTGTCCATTTTGATGATACAGCTCGTATGTAGATCTCTTTTGATACTCAAGAACGTAGAGTGTAGCCATTGCTACCAAACTGTGATATAAAATATCATCAAATATATTTTACAGGTGACACAGACCATACCATATATATAGATTAACAGAGACGCAATATGTAATCTTACCAGAATGCCATGATCAGGACAAGGGCAACTATTAACAACTGTACGCATTTATTTGAACATATATATTCACTTCTTGTTTGTGGCCTCAAAGAATTTGGATCTCTTTCGTTAGTTTTCTTAGCATCTGCAAAGTTAATAAAATTGTCAATCGGTTGGTCAAATATGTACTAATGGGAACGAGTGAAGAGGTAATTACTTGGCGTTCCGTTGAGAGAATTGGACTTGGAACTGTCGCTTCTTTTCAGTTTTGTCAACTTCTCCAGACGGTCTATTCTGGTCTCAAGTTTCCCCGTCACTTTGCACAGTTCTTTCACCGCTCCCAAATTCTCCATAAATATTCGCTCCTAATGACAAGAAATTATATCTCCGTACCATTTAAAAACGAAATTATTTCCAATATGAGTTATTTTCAAGTGCTTTACTTTGTTCACGACTAAGAAGTTGTCTATTTTAGTTCCATTGGCCAACTGAATATCACCAGTCACTTTGACGGCATCTGGAAGTATTTCCCGGACTTCTTGTGCAATCACACCGGTGTCAACAGCATCTTCTTCAGACAGTCCAACAAGTCTGGCAAATTCAGGATTGTACTTGTAGCGCACTACACGCAATTGTTGAACATTCTTGAGCTGCTCCTTGGTGTCCACCTATTGTTAATATACAATGTGTGCAAAAATTGTCTATGCCTAATTGGTTTGACGCAAATGCTAAAGGGCTCATCTCTCGTCCGACAATGTTACATTTTGTTGATTCTTACAAGTTCGTTGTGTCCCAAATTATGAACCAATACGCGCATGTATTAAATAGTTGGTATTCATTCTCAACAATTATTGCGAGACTCACGGATAAGAATAGATAGATACCTAGGCTTTCCTAGTCAATCTTTTCAGAATAAACTGAATCTCACGCATTTCAAACTTTAGACATTCTTCTAGTTCATTAGCTTCATTTTGAGCTGTCAATTCGGACTGAGCCGTTCAGCCCTGGCATCAATTGAAATAGATATTTGGCACACCCTGAATAACATTAATATGAAATCTTCGGAATTCCAGTTTGATTCCATTTGCCTTTTACCTCTCTAATGTCTTGCTTAGCCCGGGAGTCACTGGGGTGTGTAATCTGCCCGGTTATTTTGCAATTCCCATAAACAACTAGTGCTTCCTCGGGTCTGTCAGTATTGATTCCAACACGACCGGCATGATATATAGAGTCGGTAGTGTGGCCCTTCTGCCATGATAACTCCATATCACTCTCAAATTGTCCAGGATTTGATGCCTAAGCGTAAAATATGTCAGAATTTTGACAAATCATTTCGTTCAAAAGACTTGGACAAAAAGTGTGTACAAAGGAGGAAGAAGTTTACATGAGAACATACTCGAACAATGATTCGCTGTGACGCATGCGCAATAATAGGATAGATGCCATCAGAGCAGTGAGCTTGGAGCGCAACAACCAAATAGAAGTATCGCTGATCGGGATTCGGTTTTCCTTTCTTTCTCATATTATTTGACGTCGTCTCGTTAAAGTGTAATCTTCCGACTGTTACTTTGGCCACCTGATCTCCACTTAGGTCGACCCTGTTAGAGATTCGAAAAATATGATTTAGTGTCAAGTTGAAGTAATTTTAGTCTTTTGAAATCATTACATGACAGGATGGAATGGCTTCTTGCTCCGGTCACTTTGAGACTGCTCAATTTTTATAGTTTGATTTGGAGACTCAACTTTAACTCCATAGAAATGAATGAAAAAACTGTCAATGAGTTTGTAGCCCTCAGTTGTTTTTACGTATTTAGGATCTCCCTGCTGACGAGCATGGCAAGTGATCTGTGAGAGTGAGTAATCATGATTATAGTTATTAGACACAACACAAAGAGTGTGAACTTTTGAGTGGGATTTCAACAATCCCTTAAGTCGTATACTTTCACGCACACAAACCTGGAAATGGTTCTTCTTCTGACAAACAAAAGCATCGTCGGCATTCGAAAAGTTGAACCCTTTGTCCGCATCAACTTTGTAGTATGGCATTGACCTAGAAATAAGTTGTCAATTCGTCCTGTAACAAATAATAGCACAAAAGAATGCAATACAGAAATTATAAATTGTCATTACAATTCCTTAAATGCTTCGTCAGTCAAAACATGCCACGTATTTTCTTGAAACCCTTGGAACTTAATACACTGATAGTTTGAATCCAGGAACATGGATGGGTCGCCAGAAAAATCAAATCCAAACTCTTCATCCATCTGTCCATTATTTCCACTTCCATTATTGTTAGACGAATTGGATTCTGTTGGCGACAATTCAGAGAGAGACGGACCTACAACCATCATTAATTGAAGTAATATAAAAAAAATGCCTTTGGAAAAGGCGACATTCCTCGGTGGATGTCCGATGAAAAGAGAGAAATAAAAAAAATCGCACGCTCGGGTCTCGGACGAGACGATTTTGACGGACTCTCGACCCTCGGTGGATTTTTTTATTTGTCTCTTTTCATCGGACATCCACCAAGGAATGTCGCCTTTTCCAAAGGCATTTTTTTATTTCATTCTTTTGAGTGAAATTTTCTTCTCCATGGTAACCGCTTAAACAAAAACAAAAATTTCCCCATGGTAACTGTGATAAGAAATTATTTTGGCCACAGGAAACTAAAACCCCGCGCGATTACCCCTCTGAACCGAACTCATCCCCTCCATAAAGCACGGGACGTCTTTCAAAGTTTTTGAAGTATTAAACTGAAATTTTCTCAACGTTTTAGCATGAAGTTTTTCATAATTTCAAGTTTTTTTCAAATTTTTGAAATTTTACAAATTCCCAAAAACACACACTCCTCCTCTGCCGCCCACCCCCCCCACATAGAACGTGACGGAAAGGCGTATCTCTCCTAAGTTGACTGGAATGGGTATCTTCAAGAAATCATAGCGCAGCTTCTGTAAATCCCACAGAGCTGAAAAATAGTTCAAAATTTCCGCAAAAACTTCTAAATTTAAATGAAGAAATAAAAAAGCTAAATATTTTTCCTCCTTCAGCCTCAAAAACTCAAAAAATATGGTTTTTGAGGGACGAAGTGGCTGTAACTTCCTTGAATATGAGAAAAAAACTTAAAGCTCCCACTTATTTCTGTATTTTTTGATGGACCACTTTTTTGTATTCTTTATTTTTTTTCGATTAGCGCTTAGTTTCTGAAATAAAGTCCGGACAAGGTTTTGACCCCCCAGGGGAAACGCATACCTAAGCGTAGCTTGACATTGCACAATTGTGCATGTCGGACGGCATTTCTCTACGTTCATGGGCCATCCCGTCGCGTCCACCTCGGAAAAATAAACGCCAACCAGCAATCATGCATTTATATAAAGGAGTACTTGCCGTTTGTCTGTCTGTCTGTCTGTCTGTGCACACGCATTTTATACGAATACTACTGAACAGATTTTAGTAATTACGGTGTCAATAGATCCAGAATTCTTCCGGATGCATCTTATTACAGTAAAAAAGCAAAAAAAGTCCCTTCCTCTGAACGGGAATAGTGACCCAATTTCTAAGCACTGACTTTGTGAGGAAACTAGTGCCCGAGTCTAATCAGGACCAATGTATGACATGTAGAGAATTCTTCGGGGAACAAAATGGGATAAACAAAAAATTCAAGTCTATTCCACTGATGGGGAAAATTGACCTCATTTTTAGTCACTCATTTGTGAGAAAACTACTGGGCGTAATTTATTGAAACCATTGTAAAAATGAAGTGAATTCTTCGGGGCTTCATCTCTGACCATAAAAAGTGCAAAAGAAAGTTCATTTCCTTGATGGTGGTATTATTTTCTGGATAAGCGCACTGAGTGTTAAATTCTGTCCAGAGCAGAGCAGCGGAAGGAGGGAAAGAATGTCCTCTCTTGAAAGTATTACAGGGAGCCCGGCAAAGTACAGCCTTTGTTATATTAGGTTCATGATCCGACGGTAAGGCCAGGCTTATTGCTAGTTTTCATATTCATGCATTCCCACTGTATTGTAGATTATGTATTGAGCATGGGATGTGGCTACTCAAACATCAAATGATAATTTAGCAGTGGATAAAACGATTAAATATTTATTTGTCTGTCTTTCAATTGAGCTTGAAAATCATATTCTGAACTTATCGTCAACTTACTGAACTAATCATCAGGTAGGAACGACTCTGCACAGACATTCCATGCATCTTATGCATCTAAGGAAGGGGTGAGAAACTGAAATGGAGATTTACCTGTAATATTTTGACTTGTTCATCCATCATCCGTATATCCGGTAGCATCCGTTACCGGGTGAACCCAGAATTACAGTGAAACTCAAGATATCACTGGAGTCATACAAATTTTCAAAAAGATTTGACGACCAGGAGGTGACCAGGAGGTTCAGGATAGTTGAAGTTTTCAAGTTAGAAATCATAGGTAAATCTCCATAAGAATTTTCGTTGGTGATAATGTATGTACTACACCTTCCTGTTCAGACCTATGGCGTCTGGAGATAAGTCTTCTCTCATCCAAACAACTCGTAGCTAAACCATGTAGTTTAATCTGATATAATTATTAAAGCCTAAGGAGCAGCAGATTTTAGGAAACAATTGAAATTTACTGAGAATTGATGTTAGTTTTGATCAAATTTATGGTGCAAGACATTTACATTTCTGCTGAATGTAATAACACCTACGTGTAAGCAAATGCATAAAATGGAATTCTTAATATAATATACTCAACTCCGGAAATGCGAGTTGCTTTAACAACACGATCAGTCGAGAGATAAAAATAATAGTATCTTTGGTTTCATATTATAAGAAAAAACGCGCTTTCAAAGAATTAATGAGATGAAATCGATTCTCTTAAGAAATCTGAAGTATTAACAAGAGCCGGTGTCGCTGTGCTGCCGTAGTGTGCGAATAAAGAAAGGTTGAGTAGACTGAAATGTGTTTGCTTTCGAGTCCATGTGCATAAAATATAGAGCGCTACGTGAGAGATACGCTCGACAGACAGGTCAGAGAGATACGCTTCACTACAAAACACTTTTCTCGGTACACAAAAAACAAGCGGTAAAATTAATACCACACGTTAATTCTTCCATTTTTAACACCCTACGTGGTGTGAAGAGTCATTGATTGATTTCATGTGACACTTAGTATTATATTACATTCAAGAGCCTCAAGATATGTTCGACATTGTTATAAGGAATGTTATTCATGACGTAAATTGATTAAAACGACAACGCCTAGAGGTAGAAATCTACGACATTTAAAAATATTGGAATTCTTCATATCGATGTTTCGATGCGTTCTGATACAATCGAAATGTCATATGTATAATGCTAACTGAGGATTAAGACTTCGACAAGTGATTTGAATTCAATAAAAAGTTACAAGTTTTCGAAACACCTGGAGAAATGTATTTTTTGAGTTCACTTTCTATGTATTTAAGCAAAATAACAAGATCGATAGATACCTTTAATCAAACTGCTCTTGATATGCTAGTCTAGTGGTATGATAACATGCAGAAGCGCCCGATGAATTCCTATTTTTATGAATGAGTTTTAACGAATTAATAGCTCAAGTTATCTGGTCGCCGGAGAGTGATTCAACCGTACTGTAGCGGCAGTAACCATGTAATGTGTGTGGCTACGGACTCCACTTTGTATAGCTTAAAGGGACACTACCCTAAATTCTGCAAGAACTTGTGACAAACTGATTCATACTAAAAATATTTACCTGGTTCTTGTTTGACATGTACTCCGTGTTTGCTTCCATTTGATGTTCCAGAAGATGACTCTGAGGATTTTCTTTTTCTTCCTCTTGTATTTTCTCCGTTCACAGGTTGTAGTGGAGAGTAGAATGATGACAATGGTTCTGGATGACCTTGCGTTGACCCCGGTGTAGGGTTTCCAGAAGAAGGACCTGGTTGAATGATTTGTGGCTGAGGTGTGAGGACAACTGGTGGTGGTTGAGGGACACCCAAAGTGATCAAAGTAGTGGTTGTCGGTGATCCGGCCGGAATTCCGGGTGAGGGTGAAATTGGGATCAACGGAGGGCCCCGCATGGATGGCAAGTGAGTTGACATTGGAGATCCTAATGAAGGAAGGTCTTGAGGGACGATTGGAATAAGTGTGGCTGTGCCCGCATGATTCTGAGGGTACATGGGGTGATGATGGATCAGGAGGTCATGAAGATTTCGACTTCCACTCAAAACACTACTACTTTTGGAATCTGTTCCAGAGTGACCATAATTATCAAACTCTGCTTCAAACCCATTGTCTTTCTCGAACGAGGAAAAACAATTATAGTGATGGCGAGTAGCCATTTAAGAAATACTATAGATATTGTTCGAAAATGAAATCTCTGTGTGGTAATTCGTTCGACGTTTTTGAGAAACTGTTAACAAACTGAACTTACGAGGTGATCTGGATCCAGGATCGGTGGGTGAGTAAGGCGGTTCGGACCCTGAGTCGGGAGGACTATCCGGTAGGTTATGTCTGAAACAGGTTGAAACAAAATTTGTCATTGGCTACATTGCGAAAGAATTCTAATTATTCACAAACCGAACATTTACTACATATCTCTACCTCATAATTATCAAGGCAAAATATTATCAGGCCGTAGTTTGTGCCAATAAATACTTTTGTACATGTATACTTCCTGTAATTTGTAATCCAAGTAGTTCTTGGCTTCGAAAGACAGACGGGCCTCCAATGCACACAAACGTAAAAACCCTCCGTGTGTGCTAATACTAAATAGTGTTGACGAACACGGTTACTAAAACAGAATACCATTCAGCTTTTAACACCTGCCTGTGTTTATGGCAAGTAAATTTTAAAGCAGCTCCACAGTTAACTCAAAAGCTTACCTCCTTATATTTGGCAACGAAACTAGACATATTAAATTTCATTATTATTATTGCCCTTCAAAACAAATCAAAACAGGGCTAAAAGACTGCACATTGAATCGTCCAGGTCCAACGTTCGAATTCTGTGATTGTTCTACGTCTATGTACTCCACTATGTTTAATCGAATCCGAACGTTATTTTCTAATTATGATTGGCATAGTCTGTCATTTGGCTATTAGCATTGTTGAATTGGATAAACTCTGTTGAATCGCGTTTTCCGATCGCTGCGCTGAGCAAAGAATTCTATTGACAGAAGGTGTTCATACAGTTTTAACAACTATGAATAATATTGTCGGAAAATTCTTCGAGTCATAGGTTGACATGTTGTCACAAGCATATTTTGTAATAAGGCAATGCAGAAAGGAATCACTTATTACGTAAAAGTACAGATACTATACCGGCGCTTTTTCTCTTGAAATACTCCAATCCAAACTGAAAACCGTTATACTAAAAATATTTTTTAGCTTTTAGGAGTTCAACTCACAAGAAGCACAAATATTTCCTCTATAACTGAAAATCTGATTTCATCTGTATAAATGAAACTTCAGTAATTCCCATTCTTTCGAGAAAGAAAATACCATAAACCCCAAGCAAATCGTTAGTAGTAACACTAACAAATGCAATTGTTTACTTTTTCAGTCTCAACAGATCGTAATTCCCAGGGCTACTCCACGTTGTTTGTTGTTAGGCCTCTCGGCCTAACAACAAACAACGTGGAGTTGCCCAGGTAATTCCTTGATATTGACACCTCGGTCAAACATTCCATTTTTGCGTACCGGCAGGTTAGTAGGTAAGATGGTTCTTGTTCAAGGGGTCCCAACTTAAACAGTCGACCCTGAACTGAACCTAGGTAGAATCTAGACTGTTGAAGACCTATAACGTTTCGTTTGCATTTTAATCACTAGATTTTGGACAAAAATTAAGACCTTTTTTGAAATAAATTCTAATTAGAGAGAAAAATTGGAACGATTCCAAGTTGTAACTCGGAAGGGGGTTCAAGTAAAAACTAGATCAACTAAAACCAGTCACGAAAAAGTTTGTTGTGATGCTTACATCAACGTTGTCATTCGTCCCAAAAAATGCGTGATGGTCTGACTCATTGCTTTGTACTAAATACGGTAATTAACAAAATTTAACTTACGGCAAAGAACTAGGCGTGTACGCGGCGGAGGCTGGATTCCCAGTATTATTGGGAGTACTAGCCTTTTCTGTGAATCCATTATTGTCATGACGAGCAGATGTAATGACTATGATACGATCTCGAACTGTGGCATTTGTCATATGGGCGGCAGTATGTTTGGAGGCCTCACTGTTAGCCAGTGTGTCCGCAAAATAGCTTTAAAATTAAAATTTACTTATTTTAACAAATACTGCAGCAATGAAGCAGCCTAACTTTTTCAAAACACAAAAGTAACATGTCGCACGGTATTGATGTGATTGAGAGGCGACAACCAAGTACGAAGTCGAATCCGAAGTCAAATCCAATAAGTACATAATACAAAGTAAGAACATATTAATTTACCTTCCATTCGCATCGGATTCGTCTGTGATGAAATCCTCCAATTGGCTAAAGTCCAAGGCATCATTATCAAGTCCTCCGAACTCCTCACGACCTGTTAAAAATTTTGTATTTTCAATAGAAATTGATAGATCGTCATTCCCAATCTAATTAGTCATACTGTTCTATTCTATTTGTATGACTAAACGAATTGCTTAATGTAGTAGTCCAGTAGTACCAATCGTAGCAATTTAAATTTCATTAACAGTGTCTTTGAAACAATGAGAAGTCCAAGCGAAGGACAACAATACACCCGAAAATACGTGAGTCCGTTTGATCCTTGTACTATTTATGTTTGGTCGAAGAAATTGCTCAATTTGGAATTGAGTTCCCGTGAATACATACAGCCAATACAGCGCTACTAAATGTGAACTGCAACACCTTTGTCTAATTCCAAAGAATCAGAATAAAAAAAAATCTGTGTTTTGTGAATATATAATATCCATGCTTTAATTAGATTCTCGCAACTGTAGCGGATTGGGAAAGTTGAGCAGAAACGCTTAATGTTTTTACAACTTTTTGTAAGCTGATAAGAAAAAAAATTATTTGACATGTGAAGTTCAATAACAGTTCGAAGGCACTATTGTAGTATATGTATTGAATCAGTGGAATTTGGTAATGTACTTGTTAACAACTCAAAAAGGTTTCAATACTTTTCTTCCAAAAGTTTCAAAGTTTGACCATGAAGGTGAATAATTCGGTTTAAAATGTTCCCCATGAGGATCGAATTACCAGTTGAGGAGGAAAAAAAGTGCTGTGGTAAAATTTGTTTCAATAAATTATTTACAAGGTTCATCTCCATGCATAAGAATAGTCCTTGCAGAAGTTCCTTCAGCCGACGACATCATTGACGCACAAGTCACACTTAATTCACCATTTAAAGTTCACGACTCCCAACGTTCAAAACAAACTCTTCTTGTCACTATTTCCTTAGAGAGCTATTCCGTATGAAATCAGAAATTGATAATCTTTACATTCTTGTGCAACAGATATATGTTTCACCTTTGATTTACTAACATTAAGTTTTGCATATCAATTATTTCATTTGTATATATATTCGAGGAAATACGAATGACCTAGCAAAATTATGTCGTCGAGCAGAGAACTGTCAGTGTCAGTTTGCCATAAAATGGTAATAAAAACGAGGACAAATTGATTATGATTCACGAGGTACGAGGACGAGGATCAATTCACTAGACCTAAGAAGAAAACGAATTTTTCTTTTAGTACACACACAAGAGAGTTTTCTAAGAGTTTTTAAGAAGTTGGGGTAGAACTAATTCGGAAATAATACGAGAGAATCCGTTGATAATACTTTCCATGACCAAAACAACGGCTAAACTGAAATCCTATCAAATATTTCGATCGTTTATTTGCACACAAAAACCTACACGATGAGAAATAGTAGAATATTAGTCCTCTCCTCACGTCAGCCGTTCTTGCTCATGAGCGAATGTACTGATTTTCTCTAATACCCGGGATTTGTCCAATCTACCTTGTACAGCCTTCAACCTGAAATTCGGAAACCAATGAGAAAACTGTCTCATATCGATTTAACAAAATGATAGAATTTGTACTAGTTTAGCATAAAAGAAACTTCGATTCAGCTAGCTAAATCCTTATTTCCTACAATACGCCATTCCAAACAAACTCTGAAAGCGATATCAATTTGGAAGAAGAAAAGACCAAGACCACAGCCTAAAAATTGGAAATCTTATGATTTATTCATAAATCATAGCAGTAGAGCATTTAGAGAAGATTTAAAAGAAAAAAGGAAGTGCTCACAATCCTTGAGTAAATACGAACCTGGCTTCTAGTACACTTTCAATTCTACAATATTTCTTTCCCTGACAAAATTGAACCTGGTCTTAATGAATAAATGTCAGACTGTCGTAACTCGTAACACAGCCAACACAAACTGAAGTAAACTGGTAACGAAATATGTGTTTAAATGGTTTATAGCAAGGAGGCTAAACAAATCAATTAAATTTCGTAGGAGACCCCATAGTTATGGATCAACAAAAATAAAAACTTTTTTCAACCCAGGGAGCATGTATTCCCATTTGATTACATTGGGGGAAACCAGGTTTTGAACCCAGGGTTATTTTCACATAAGACATTTTGGAATTTAACGTTGTCGGGTGTATAGCCGCCACAGCCATTGGTCCGTAGGTAATGTTGAACTCCTATAGACATCGCATTTTCCGAGTTTTCTTTTGCACTTTTTTTTGTTTAGCACTCACTATGGGGTTTCCTGACTTCATCAATTTGATTAATTTGTTTAGCCTCCTTGGTTAATAGTATCCATTTCCGACTGGTTTTGAGAATCAGATTGTGAATTCATTTGATAGTCTAATACATTACGCTAACACCACTTTTGTGAGTTTAGCACAGCAAAGTGAGAGACTGAGTTACGCGTTCTACATTGTATGAACAACTGTCTTCAGAATTCACATCATCTTCATTGATTGTCTTCAGAATTATTACTCTATATTGTATTTATATATTAAATTAGTTATCAGTCGGAACTAACGATAAGACACCCAATGATGACTCAATGTGACACGAGTTATATTGTTTTGGGGCAAGTTTGTAATGACTTAATAAAAACAAACAAACTAAAATCACCGTGCTATAAATGCTCGTCTTAAACGTAAGGCGATCTATGAACATACCAACATAGTTTAGTTAGTTAATTAGTTAAGGTGAAAAAATTTCAACATGGCTAGCCAAAGAGCAATGGTATTTAAAATTGGACAAATAGAAAACTCTTGAAATAGAATTTCTAAAGAATTCTTGGTTAAGTTTTTAACATAACCGTTTCAATTAAAGAGTGACCGTTTATGAAATTAAATTTTATACACGGCACACCAACTGTTCTGAACAGTTAGTTCGAAGCGCGGAGCGGTTGGGAGAAGAATGATTTCGTAAGGTTGGACAAGAAGTTAATCAAGTGTGAACGAAAAAATAAGAAAAACGATACTCCGCTTTACCTACTTATTTATATGTGTTTTCCACTTGAAGTGAAAAAGTTAAGACAAAAGGCAAATACTCCGTGCATGGTGGTTTGGATAAACAATTTCTATCACAGTCAACAAATTGTTTTACCTGCCTACTGTGCACACTTTTGTAGATGAGAATGATTTATTGACTACATGAGTAAAGGTTATAAATATCTTGCAGTAGAACTTCGCGCCAAGTAAAACTCTCGAAATGTGCGAAATATTGAAGAATTGCAAACACGCGAAGACGAAAACAACCTGGAACTTGGAATCCACAAAATTAATAAACGGCCTTACGTGCTGTTCCTTTGTCCTTCTACACCGTTCTTATAAGTGTAAAAGTTTTTCACTAATCAGTTATTCTGACAGAAAATATGAGAAGACGAAGTACGTACTCCCTCATTTCTTTTTTTTTCACCTCGTAAGGCAGGTAACTTATTAAAACACTTTTACTTTTTTTCCCAGATTTCTTTTGTTCGAGCATTCAAATCACATTAGCCAACACTGGGTCCGATTATATTTTCAATTCCTTTTGCCCTCCCTGGCAGGGTCTGACTGCATTTTTTTCCTCGCTTTGTATATGGCTAGAAAATTAGATTCACATAAAAACAGACTACAATGGCCACCGGCAATCATCGCATGCTTAATTAACAAGTTGAACAAGTTGGCATGTTAAACAAGCTTACGTGTTATACAACAACTGCACCTCAATGTTCATGACGTTTCCAACAATTTAAGATGATAAGCCTTGGGCAAATAAGATTACATTAACAACCCCTAATTTACTCCCTCTCGACGCCTTTCTAGACAAATTTAAGACAAATAAAGTTCTTTAAATAATAAATGCGAGACCTCAAATTACAAGCTCTGGTTGCATATTGTTTCCACCATGAGTTGAATTGTCACGTTTTACCTTTGTACACATATTGCATTATATACCCGACAACGACAAACCCTTTACGTCTTATGATACTTTTATAGGTCAAATGCTAGTTTAGCTGTCTTGTGTGTAACCTGAATTAATTTTGGAATAAATATCGAGTCTAATTTAATTTTGTTTCGCAATTTCGCCTCTATACACATACCGATTGGGCGACAAAATTAGACAAGTGTTGGAAATTGTCACAGTGTCGAATATCGATGACCTCCGAACATAGCTTAATAATAACGCTTGAGAAATTTTGCGTTTAGTGCGGGATGGTATATTCGGCCTTACTAAATATATATTCTCTAACTGCACCCTAAATTATTTATTAATGGGTGCTTTTCTGAATTTTTCAAAGATTTACAATCCCTCCCCCGCGCCTAAGGATTCTGATATTTCTTACTTATTAACTATCTCTTTTCCTTGTCATCAATCATTAATAGCTGTTCAAACCGTGAGCTTTATAAATAAGAATAGTATCATACCCCACTTGGAAAATTCTAGCACAATCAAGACATTAGTAGAGTTGCCCTTGAAGAAAAGTATTAATCTCAAAAGGCTTGTAAGGGAGCGTCAAAGGCCTACGAGAAGGTACTCATATCGAAAATTGTGGGATACACAAAAAAGAAATCTACCTTGGATATTTATCAATAGCAAATACTCATTACCATTGCGTCATAGTAAAAGGGTTTCTACTTCGACTATAATGAAACTAAATAAATCATTGCACTCGTAGAGGCCTGAATGTCTAACATAAAATAAAATACGTCAATTCGATTTAATAATCACCTTATCAAAATACATTTCAAATCAAAAATATTCCGCGTATGTTATATATATCATCTGATCACGTAGTTATAAGTACAAGTTATATCTGCCAGTTTTCCTGACATATGTATAATCCACATTTTTAAGCTCTTGAAACACAAATTCTTTTGAAAAATTGAATTTGACGTAGATTACTCTGCCCAGGCAACTTCCCTTCGAAGGAAATGAGTGAGATCATGTCATTCTCTCATGATTAGATATTGATTCGGGCAGGTGTAAAGCAAAATTCACTCATTTCTTATTTTCCTGGACTGAATGAATGTGAATGTGTGAGTGACACAGTGCAGCGTTCAAGTTGTTAACCATTCAAATTGTCAGGATTAAAAAAGGGCATGGGAAGACTCGGGGTGTGCGGATAACGGAAGACCAAATAGTAATTTACAGTGTAATTCCCGCATGTATAATGATGACCCATTATTTTAATTAAACTAGCACTCTCCTCATGCCGTCATGCTATCAACCAAGGCTCAACTTAATGGGAAATTGAGGTTGTGGGACAGGAATGAGATTCCAGGGGATAATTTGGAAAGGAAGTAAGGAGAGTATCGGGTTCATTCAGTCTTTCAGTGTTGAAATAATAAAAAACCATTTTTAATGTTTCTAAATGCTTTTTCCCCAAAAAAACTAATCGAGAACTAAAAATTGTGTATAACAAATGTAAAGTAGGCTGAAAAATAAGGAAAGGAACGCACACGATCAGGCGTGAGTCCTCGTGTCGTAATAGGTTTGGAGAGTTTTGTGGCCGGAGTGTTATGACATTCAATGGAATATGCATGTTTGTCTACCTGTTATTCTCTCCTTTTGTTTTCTTTGACAAGTCCCCTCCGCGTGTCGAGCCGTCTACCTACCTGTGTCCCACCAACACTGTCATTAAATCCTTTCCTACCTCTATTATTTGTTTTCTTTGGATCAATAAATTATTTTCCATCATCACGACTTCCCATCCACATTTGTGACAAGGGAAAAGAAAACCTATTCCTCAATCTCCGATTCACCGATGTATGTCTGAATAGACGTACCGATTTCTCCGAAATCCAAACTATACCTATTGTTTTTTCTAATCAAAGTCGAGTCTAATATGCTAAGATTTTAACTATTTTAATTAATTTTAGACAGTTTGTTGTAATATAGTGGTACGTACAGCGGGTCCTTGTCCCTTCGATATGGTGAGGGTTCAATCCGTAGGGCAGATATGGCGCTAAAGATTCTCTACATAAAATTTTCATTAGAATTTTCCCATGCTACATACTAAAGGTGCATTCCGTGCACTAAATGGATGTATGGAATTCTAATCCATTCCATACGAAAGAAAACCGAGACTACGTTTGACTACGCCTTACGGGCAAATGTCAGTTATTGGGTACATTTTTTAATTATTTTCACAAGTTCGGATCATAAAATACAGTATAATGAGAAAAAGAAAGTTAGTCGGGTTGTTAGTCGTACAAACAAACATACCGATCGGGAACTATTCGGTGATTTCCATTTCTCGCAAAAAAACCTCTCTCCACTATTTAGGAATTTTGTACGTGCGGATAACGACAAATACACCTGTCTGTCCATATAACAAAGCCAGAACAAACTACAAGCACACAGTTGTACGGACTCCAATGTCTCTTTCCGGAAATTATTCAAGAATGACTTGATAATTGCCTCAACAACAGTTGTGGAACTTTTAAAACATTTGCGCGAACGTGAAATAAAAAAAAGCTTGGGTCCGCATGACTGATTGTATAACTTATCAATGAACAAGGTTATAAAAATCTTATTTGCTTGGAAAACTGCTAACCAAGTGGTTTATTTCGCGGTTACACACATTAAAATTAACTGACCTTCTGTCGATTGGGCTGGGCGGATGTCCTATTCTGTGTCTGTAATACATAGCACTGACACTAAATTCCTTCGTGAAACTTCAATTCTCTAGAGGGTCATGCGTACAGTTATCAGGCCTAGGCCTTAAATCTGTTTACTTCTTTCAAATTAGACTCCACTCATTTTTGGGGAATATTATCAAATTCAAATTTTATGAGACCATAAATTTTTAATGCTTTTATTATTCACCATAAAAAATCAGCTAACATAAAAATAAACAAGCATATCACGGCTCAGTTAGTGTCAGTTACTCACCTCAAGTGATCCAGGAGGGCACATTAGACTTTAAAGATATACATAGAAGTAAGATGAAGTGAGATGACGAGAGTAAATCATAATGTACTGTGAATTTCTTAAGAGCGAATTTTATGGAAAATGAAGACTCGGCATGACTGCAATTTTTGCATGTTAATGAAAACGAACACTGAATGATATGCTCACAGCATTTTAATCAGAAAAAAATGTAGGTTTCCTCCGAATCACCAGAAAGAGATGGAAGAAGTATCGTCGTCATTTTGGGAGTCGGTGCACGAAGCGTTACAACCAGATCATCTACGTGAATCAGGTCGCTTATGAGTCTTTTTTGGGATGCAATGTTAAGTTATCTCCTTTAAAGTAAAATTTCTCTCGTTTAAACTCTCGACATGACTCGTCTGTTGATCAATTTGTCACTCGTAAATTGAAACGTATCTGAGATCACTCAAACTTAATCAGCCATGACTCCTTCTTTTCGATGTCACAAGTGCATCTGACCACAACCTTAACTCTTCTGCTGCAGTCATTCCAATTAACCTTCTTTAATATTTGATCTAGTTTCAAGAAAAAATGGGAAATACAACTTTGTTCAACTGATCTGCGGATCTATCAAATGACAGATGCTGTAAGACCTTCTGATGAATCGGTTGTTTGAGTCGAAATTAGTGTAAGTACGGACAATCAAGAAATATTGGGCCTGGCAGATTCAAAATTATAGGAAAATAAAAACCAGGAAGTATGTTTAAAACGAGCACAAATTTAACGTACGGACGTGGCAGGGTATTTCAAATGTAAACCTATAAAGAAACTGAAGAAATCCTGAAGTAATTTTAATGTTGAAAACGTGCAATCAGAAGTTCCTCCATTAACTCTAAAAACTTTGTTTTTCCCTTAATTACTACTGTTCTATGTTTTTAAGCCGTTGAAGCCATGGATATTTGCGAATGTTGAATAATTTTTAACGGATGACATGACTGATTTTCTTTTGAATAATATCTT
>JAQGCA010000566.1:0-26104 GCA_034698945.1 Protaphorura quadriocellata
TACAACTCGTTTTCGAAAGTTAAACCCTGCGCGTCTTTCCAAGGTGGCCTGGCCACCTCAAAATTTTTCTAGGTGTCGAAGACACCTAGGAAATAAAATTTCAACTAGAAAATTTTTAAAGTGCCCTAGGCACCATTAAATTTTTAATGTTAGTATATATATCCTCAAGACTAGATTGGTCTTTAGGGTGTACTGGGCCTTTTGAATTTCTAGGGGTGTACCTTGGCCCGAAGGGCTAAAGGGGGTGTCCCGACCACCCTGGAATACCCTTGGCGCTTGCGCCGGTCCCCGCGGAGCGGAAATTTTTTTTTGAGTTAGTTACAATGGCATACATTGATATGCGTAACATTGAGTATATAGAGTGCACCTGAGCACTCTATATACTTGGGCGGTCGCGAAAACCACCCCTTTCGCGACCGAAAATCCCGAAGGGGTGGTTTTCGCTACCTTCGGTCGTGAATGGGGTGGTTTTCGTTACCTTCAGTCGTGAATGGGGTGGTTTTCGCGACCTTCGGTCGGGAAGGGGTGGTTCTCGCGACCTTCGGTCGCGAGGGGTGGGTGCACCCCCGCGAGGGGGTAGCTGAACATGTATGAATTACAAGTATTTATTTTATTTTAATATTGTAGTAACTAATATAATAAATTTACTAGAATGGCTGCACAATGAGTCCTAACAGTATTCTAAGAGTTGATCCAGATGGTAGATGTGCAGCATTACTTGCGTATGGGCGACAGTTGGTCATAATTCCTTTCCTCCGACGGGACTCTGTCTTTGACGATCATTACATGGAGTCCGGCGATGTGAAGGTTGTACATTTGATTCAATTATTCATAACAACTACATATTAAAAACAAGGGTTTTAATGAAATAATTTCTCTTACTTTATTCGCAGCCAAATATTGCCAGTCTGAATCGAATTCCGGCTCTTCGATCATACACAATTGATCTTAAAGAATTGGAAGAGGGTGTCGACAATGTCATTGATTTCCAGTTCCTTCACGGATACTACGAGCCAACGATAGTATTTATCTACGAACCGATAAAAACATATGTTGGGTACGACATTTTTATTAAAAGTTTGTGTCCGCGTGTATTTTCATTTTTAATTTATTTTTAGGAGGCTGTCTGTACGACAAGATACTTGTTCACTTGCTGCTGTTTCATTGAACGTTTCCCAGAAAGTACATCCTTGTATTTGGACCGTAACACACCTTCCATTTGATTGTTGCAAGATTTTGGCAGTTCCAAAGCCCATAGGGGGTGTACTTGTAATGGCTCAAAATAGTTTATTGTACCTGAACCAAAGTATTCCACCTTACGCTGTCACACTTAATTGTGTAGCGCAGAAAACAACAAACTTCCCTATGAGTAAGAAAATCCCGCCAGTTAAAAAGTAGCCATCAGATGAAAACTTTCTTGCAATAAAATCGGTCTTAATTTTGATTTCAGAGCCACAAGAAGGAGTTGTAATTACTTTGGATTGTACACAAGCAGACTTTTTGTCTCATGACAAAGTAATTTTTTCTTTGAGAGGCGGGGAATTGTACATTCTCACACTACTTTGTGACGCAATGCGTAGCGTGAGAGGCTTCCACTTTGACAAAGCAGCGTCGTCAGTTCTGACAACCTGTGTAAGCATATTCGCTCACTTATTGTTATTATTGTTGGTTCAGGTTTAATTGTTACCTAATTAATTATATGATTCTAGATGTGCATTTGTGACAAGGACTACGTTTTTCTTGGATCAAGGCTAGGAAACTCTCTCCTCCTTCGCGTAGGTGAAAAAGGAACAGTACGAGAAATGATCGAAGAAACTGACACCGCCTTAGCCAATGGTGACAAGCACGCGGATGACATCGAGATGGCAGACTTGACCGAAGATGATGATGATATTATCAAAATGAAGAAATCTCGAATGGCCCGTGACCAAGAAGAAGTTGAAGTATACGGAAGTGAAAAGCGAACACACTTTGTTATCAAAATTTTTGGTTTTGAGGTATTCCTGACTCCGTAATGCTAAGATTTTACTAACCAGAATAAAACGATTTCATCAAGTAAGACTGACTAAATGTTGCAACTAATGATAGGTGTGCGACAGCTTACTCAATGTTGGTCCATGTGGAAACATGACGATGGGAGAGCCGGCGTTTCTCTCCGATGACTTTACAGCACTTGAGGATCCGGATCTGGAATTGGTCACGACATCCGGGTACGGGAAGAACGGTGCTCTGTGTGTTCTTCAAAGATCGATTCGTCCCCAGATTGTGACGACGATACCTTTGTTGGGACTGAAGGATTTGTGGACACTGTATTTGTCCAGCGGCGTAGAAAATCACGGACTAATTGTTGTCTCTCAGGAGAACAAAACAATTGTAAGTATGACTGCACATAAGAGAAATAGGAAATACTAGTTGTTATTTGACTTTACGCTTTTATCGAAATTCCAAATCTAACTACTACGTTGTAGTAATGTTCTGTTTTGAACTCTAACAACTAAGGTCCTGCAAACTGGAGAAGACATTAATCAAATTCACGATAGCGGATTCCTCACTGACGCTCCAACAATTTTTGTCTGCAATATTGGAAATATGAAATACATTGTGCAGGTACCCAAATTTGACATGTGTCATGGATGAAGTTGAATTGGTCATAGTGATCAGTCTAATTGACTGACTAACTAATATTTTGGAACTGATTATGTAGGTTTACAAAACAGGTGTACGCCTGTTGTGTGGAACCGTCGAAGTACAACAAATGCAACTGGAGCTCTTTTCAGATATTGTATTTGCTTCGGTAGCTGATCCTTATGTTAGCCTCTTGACAGAACAAGGACAAGTCGTTGTTCTTACTTTGGATGGCGACAAACTTACAGCCAACGTAACACAGCTTCATAAGGTAAGTTTAAACCTCCATCGAGTTTTTCAATTAGTCCTTTTACTGCCAAATGAAGTACTTGGTAAGCTATATATATATTAAAATTAAAATATTTTTTAGAAATCGAAAGTAGTTGCTCTATCCTGTTATTGCGACCAAAGTGGAATGTTTACTACAGAGTTGCCTACTGAGGACTCACCGGAAGAACAAATTGTAAAATTAGCGAAAATAAAAAAGTAAGAATAAGGAGTTCAGAAAATCTTTATTATGGAGTAGGGGGTGGTTTGGTGGTTACATTTTTGACAAGAGGTTACAATATTTGACAATTAAAAACTAGGGAGACTCGTGATGAAGACGAACTACTTTATGGGAACCCCGATGCGGCTGATGCTAACTTCAAGCGGCAGCAAACAGCAAATACTTCAAGGTGGTGGAGAAGAAATCGACATAGGTATCAAAACATAGCTGTAACATACTGGCTGGTAATTGGACGAGAAACTGGAGCTTTGGAGGTTTATACTCTTCCAGACCTACAACTTCGAATGTCAATAGTTGATTTTTCTACTTCGCCCAGAATTCTTGGTCACACAACTCAGAAGGACATGGTTGTGTAAGTTTTATGTTAAAATTGTTGAGGTTAGCTTCACACAATTTATTAATTTAAATAATTTATTTGTTCCTAGACCGGAAGACCAGGAGGGACTACCTTTAGTTCATGAAGTTTTGTTAGTTGGCTTGGGGTGCTTGAATCGTCGACCAATTTTATTCAGTCGAATTGGAGAAGATTTGTATATGTACGAGGCTTATCCCTACTACGAAGACGCTTACGAAGATGTGCTCAAGCTTCGATTTTCTCAAATTAAACATCACTTAATTCTCAGGGAAAGGAAATCGTATGTGTTTTTATCACGCAGCGCCTGTGGTTATAAAGTTTTAAGACAGATTAACAATGAAGGTAACTTAATTTTATTATTTTCAGTGCAAAGCCAAAAGCGACATCTGCCAACGTCGTTCCATTTTCACTGTCCATACGTTCGCACTTTCGTTACTTTCCGTTTCTAGGAGGCTACAGCGGGGTAAGTTGGAGTTCGAATTTTGGAGGCTTTAATTTCTGGCGTAGTGTTTGATGAGCTAAATATAATTTTCCTTCAAGGTCTTTGTTTGTGGTCCGTACCCCCATTGGATATTCCTCACAACTGCGGGACAAATTCGAATGCATCCAATGGGAATCGATTCCAGAATATTAGCGTTTGCTTCATTCAGCAACCCCAACTGTCCACAGGGTGGATTTATTTACTGCAATGCAGATTACGAATTTCGCATTTGTATGTTGCCTAAGCATTTGTCTTATGATGCCCCATGGCCAGTCAGAAAGGTCCCACTAAGACACACTCCTCACTTTATTGTCTATCATTTGGAGTCCAAAACGTACTGTGTTGCCATTAGTGTTGGTGAACCATCGGCTAAGATATGCCGCGTCGCCGGAGACGAGAAGGTTTGACATTTTTCCATAAGTACACCAGACACTCTTTGATTTTATTGACCGAATTAGATTAATTCTGTTCTACCGAAGGTGGCCAGGGATTCACAGATAGGATTAAAGGATTAGTTCATTTCGGCGTACCCTTTTCTTAGTCCCTTTCACATTTATATTTTTGTCCTCAACATATACACGCGCCCCTGTCTGTGCATACCTGAGGTGGACCTTACTTGGGTTTAATCTGTTAATAAGTTTGCCATTGCAGAATTCACCATAAGAAGTTTCTGTGCTATCTTCTCAGGGAAATTAATGTTTACTATAATATTTTCTTTCCTCAGGAATTTATTGACGAGCCCAAAGACGAACGATTTCCTCTTCCTATCCGGGAAAGTTTTAGTCTTACAATATTCTCACCCGCAACTTGGGAGGTATTACTCTGATCCTTTATTTGGTATTATCTGATAGTTTTTTTTGGGTTTGAGTTGACTAACCCACTTTTCGGTGCAGATGGTGCCAAACACAGTAATGGAAATGGAACCATTTGAAAATATTCTTTGTCTTAAAGTTGTAAACTTGGCATATGAAGGAGCCAGGAGTGGTCTCAGAGGTTACCTTGCCGTGGGCACTAACTATTCATATGGAGAGGATACGACGAGTAGAGGCAAAATCTTGGTCATAGACGTCATTGATGTAGTACCGGAGCCTGGACAGCCATTAACAAAGAACAAGTTCAAAATATTGTATTCGAAAGAGCACAAAGGTCCGGTCACCGCAATTGACAGCGTTGCGGGACTACTATGTGCTGCGGTTGGGCAAAAGGTGAATGACACAAATTGGTATTTAAAGCTAGTATTCTGAGTAACTTACCAATTCTTATTTGCACGCAGTTGTATCTCTGGCAGTTGAAGGACAACGACTTAGTGGGTGTGGCTTTTATTGATACACAAATCTACATTCATCAGATGTTAACACTCAAGAATTTAATTTATATCGCCGATGTCTCCAAGTCTGTGTGTCTTATGCGATTTCAAGAGTCACATAGAACACTATCAGTTGTATCACGGGTATGTATTAGTTACAGCTGACTGGTCGTGTTACTTTTCAAGAAATAAACTGTAAAATATACACAAACTTTTTTCACCTAATTTTTCAGGACTTTCGACCACTTGAAGTTTATGGTATTTCCTTCCTGATTGACAACACACAGCTTGGACTAGTTGCCACTGACAAAGACAAAAATATAAACGTCTATATGTTTCAACCTCAGGCCAGAGAAAGTTTTGGAGGTGCGCTTTACTGGTTGTATTACAGAATTATTTTCCGATACAGTTACTTCCAAATCAGTTACTCATTTTTGTTGTAGGACAAAGACTTTTACGGAAGGCGGATTTCCACTTGGGACAACATGTTCTGTCGTTTGTACGAATAAAATGTAAAATTTTGGATCCATCCACGACGAAAAGGAATTCAATTGCCATTGAGAAGCGTCACGTGACATATTATTGCACTCTCGACGGCGGGATTGGTTACCTCCTTCCAGTTTCTGAAAGAACTTATCGTCGTCTCCTAATGTTGCAGAATGTGTTAAACAACTTTTTACAACATAGGGCAGCTTTGAACGCCAAATCATTCAGGTTAGCGCAACAATCTTTGAAATATGTAATTTGGCACATGACTGCTTGTTTTCGTCTGGAAATTGAAACTAATTTTTTGTATGGTTTACTCAAAGAATGAATAGCACAAGAGACAGGTCCCTTGGTAATCCGGCAAGGGGAATCATCGACGGTGAATTAGTTTGGGAATTTATAACTTTACCATGGAATGAAAAATGTGACGTTTCAAAAAAGATTGGGAGCAAGATCGACGAAATAATAGAAGATTTAATGGAAATCGACAGGATAGCTGCACATTTTTAATCTATTTCATAGGATATGTAATTCTAATTTGTACATAAACCTAATTTAATTTTGCTGTTTGTATTTTTGAGAAATAAATTGTTTTACTATTGTGGACATCTTGTCTTTTACCCCCTGAATCACTATAGTAAGTGGCCGCTAAATCTAACAAAATAGTTTAGTCTTCGACTCTTCATTTCATTTGATTTAAACAAAACCCAATTCCCAAATAATTTGGGAATCGTACAATTATTGTAATATGACAATGATATCCCTCGAGAACATGCTGAATTAGCCAAATTATGTAGATCAATACTGCTACGCCACACTTGGGACAATTACCTTCAAAATGTAATTGATTACAATTAAAAATTAGGCCCTAATTGTTTAATGTAATTAATTGTAATTATAATTACATGAGGTGAACTTGAAAAGTAATTGCTTAGAATTACAAGTACAATGAGAAAGATGTGAATGTAATTAAATGCAGTTTCGTAATTGTAATTGAAAGACAATTACACAAAATTTCTAAGTATTTATTTACAATTATTATGAATTGTAGGCTGGATTTTTGAAAGTAATTAATTACAATTACAATTGCCAAAGCAATTGACCCAAGTCTGTGACACGCACTTAGGATTTTGAAGAAGAATGGCTCGTTGAATCCGTCATAAAATCCTACAAACGTATGGTATCTATTTTCTCCCATTACACGTACACCCAGTTTTGTTGGAAGGACCAGAATGGGTGCAACAGGTATGGTCCACCCTGTATTGTACGTACACAGGGCTCCTTGAGACGACGACTATTCCGGAATATGTCAACTTCAAATACTCGCCGCGCACTCAACAATAATTCGTCTCCGTGCCGGCAGCCAAATATGGAATAATTAAATTGTCAATCACCTTTTCACCTTGGTATTAATTGGAGTGGCGTTATCGCATAATATAATCAGTGAATAGAGATAATCATTAATATTGTATTCATTTCGTCGAGTACTCCATTTGGGCTTTCTCTTCTATACTCAGAAGAAAACCGTGTCATAGTTGAGTGGGCGTCAATTTTCACAAGTCACTTGTAGTCAGCGAGTCAACTTTAGTAACTGTCCGGTTTGAATACACCAAAAATAGTAAAATGAGTCAAGAAAATGGAAATGCTGTCGAACGCTTGAGTTCAAATGATCCTAACTCTTTCTCAAATCCAGGTAATAGTTACAATACAATAATACTTACCAAATTATAATTTTATATCAAAATAAAATAAATTTTATTTGTAAGCTAAACGGTTCTAAATATCCCCACCTTATATTTTGTCAAGCGATGTACTCGCTGGATAGTTCGTATGACGAAATAGTGTTTAGTTGTGAAACGTCAAAGAATACGTGAACGACTTGAATATAAAGCTATTTACATTTATTTATTTATACATTTACAGATTACATTTAAACTTGTTATCTAAATTCTAAATATCCCCTTGCCTTTGAAAATGGTTTCAAAGAGTCCCCACCGTATGTTTTAAATACCCCACCCATGTGTGTGTTGTGACAGCTTGGTGGGAATTCACCTCCCCTTTGACGATTCTGGACGAATTATTAATTGCTCCTCCTTCGATTTGTGCTTCAACCCTGTGAGCTGGATATTTAGAACCCATAAATTATAAATGGGGACTTTTAGAGCATCGTGTTCATTTTAGGTTCTTTTTTTAGGTTTTGAAAAAAATCAAACACAAATTAAAAATTTTTGTGAGGTTTAAAAAATTTTATCAGAAAGATTGAACTCTGAACAGTCTGAAGAATATTATGATACAAAACTATTATATTTACTCGTTGTTTTTCGATTACCAATATATTCCCGAGATGAGATGTTCAAATCGTTGCTGGAAAGAGGTCAAGTCACCATAGCCTAGCCCGATGTGAACTTTAATATTTTCTAAATCGATGTGGAATGCGCGGTGTGTAATGAAGTATTTTAACTGACGGAAAAATATCAAGTATTGAGAATTAATTATTTTTAGTGCTCTACTGTGAATTTCTGTTCAAGGTGGGGAAATTTAATTTAGAATCGGGTGGATATTCAGAACTGCTTAACCCATCAATTATTGATACATTTTTGAATAAAGCGAAATTTAGTGAAAATTGATTGAATTTGGATTTTCACTCGTGGTTTGATTCTATTAATTTAACATTAGATTTGTCATATGAGTATCAATAGTGACAGGTCCTAAAGTATGATTTTGTTCAGAAGAAAGGAATTTAGCCTTTCTTATGTATTGTCGGGCCCTTTTGAGCTCATTTTTTTTCATGCAGGCATTCTGGTTTCTGGCATAGTAGGCGTACTTTTCTAGAATACGAAAATTAAACTTACGTCTTTGCAACCAGAGATCATGAATTTTGTGTCCCAAGAAGATTTGAGTAAATATTTCAAGTACTGGTCAAGTTCTGGTGCAATGTATTAGGAAATGGCAACAGCGGTCTGCTTGCTCACGTTGCAGTTAGTGTACGGTTAGCCCTAAAAAGTCTGAAAGTCTGACCGTACAAATTCTCATCTATCTCACGTTCTTCATTTAAAAAAAAAATCATACTTCGGCGCTACAAATGTTAATTCTAATTGTTTGTATTTGAACTATTGTCTAATTCTAAATCGAATAGTTTGTATAGTTGTTTTTGAACTATTGTCTAATTGTCTAATTCTAAATCTAATAGTTTGCCTAATTGTTTTTGAACAGGTGACGTGAGAACGGAACACCTTCACCTTGTCTGGAACGTGGATTTTGAAAGGAAGGTCATCAGCGGGTCGGCAACTTATGATGTCCTCCGGGAAAATCTTCTAGAGAAGAACATTGTGAGTCGTGAGACATTTTATTTTTAGTTTAATGATCAGCTTGAAGTTTCGTTTTTTGGGTTACTGGCGACCACGCGTTAGGAGACCTCGAGACAACCGGTCTCCAGTCGCCCCATACGGTGAAGGTCACGCGTCACGACCAAGTGGTCGTGACCTTCATGGATGACAGGTGGTCGGACGACCATCTTCACCCCACGGCCGTATTTTTGTGTCTTGGAGCCGGTCGCTTGGGATAGGCGTCATCTTCCTTTCATTCAGTACAGCAGATCGAAAATGTCTATTCATTTTTTTAAATTCGTTTTGTCCCACTTTTCCAGGTATTTGATACAAGGAACCTTCACGTGAAATCCATTACTTCTGAAAATGTGAAGTTGAACTACACTGTCGGCGAATCGGTCTCTACTTTTGGAAGACCACTGACAATTTCCATTCCACCGGAAAGGTTTGTTTGTTGTAAAGTAATACAGATACAAACGAACTCAAAGTTATATATTTAATTTTTTCTAAATTCCAGCACCGAGTCGAAATTGAAAATCACCGTGCAATACGAAACAGATCCAGAGTGTTCTGCTCTTCAATGGCTCCCAAAGGAACAAACTTCAGGGAAGCAATTTCCATATGTTTTTAGCCAGTGCCAGGTAAGCAATCAATGATGGAGATTGCTGATTATTCCGTTGATGTAAACTGATTAAATCTAAATATATTTTCCATATCGGTTGACCTTATTCCAGGCCATCCATGCTCGCTCTCTGTTTCCTTGCCAGGACACTCCTTCTGTGAAGAGCACTTATTCTGCTGAGGTTGGTCACTAACCGTTATTCTCCTTTAACGTACCTTAATTTTAGTATTTGTTGTTACTTAGGTCACCGCGCCTCCTGAACTGACCGTTCTTATGAGTGCTGTCGGTGTAGCCGCTTCTACCGTTGGTTCGCTCAAAAGCTACAAATTCGAGCAGAAAGTCCCTATTCCGTCTTACCTTACCGCAATTGTTGTTGGAAAATTGGAAGGGAAACGGATTGGCCCGAGAACTACTGTTTGGTCTGAGGCAGAATTTGTTGAACAAGGGGCATTTGATTTCTCTGAGACCGAAGATATGCTTCAAGCAGCTGAGAGTCTTATGGGGAAGTAAGTTCTTAGTAATTTTTTTGTTGAATTTATCTGAGATGTTTGGTTTTTGTTTCAATTTCAGGTACGTATGGGGAATCTACGATATCCTGATCTTACCACCAAGTTTCCCGTTTGGTGGCATGGAAAATCCATGTTTAACATTTGTTACTCCAACTCTGTGAGTCATTTCAATAATTTTCAAGATTAATATAATAATTTGTCGGTGTCTGATGTATTTCTCTTCAACTTTAGGCTCACGGGAGACAAGTCTCTGGCCACTGTGATTGCCCATGAGATTTCACACAGTTGGACTGGAAATTTGGTCACGAATAAAACTTTCGAAGATTTTTGGCTCAATGAAGGTTTTACGATGTTCGCAGAGAGAAAAATCGGAGGGATTCTCAAGGGAGAGCCTTACAGGTTATTTGTATATTTTATTGCACACGTTTTACAAATTTTAAAGGTGAAATAAACCTGGCGTAAATCTTCAGGCAATTCCAGTCCATCGGTGGTTGGAAAGAATTGAAGGAAGTTGTGAGGACTTTGGGGCAGACAAATCAATTAACCCGTCTTGTTCCGGATTTGAAAGGAGTTGATCCTGACGACGCATTCAGTCGGATTCCATATGAGAAGGGATATGCGTTCCTGTACTATCTTGAAGAAAAAGTTGGTGGCCCTGGTAAGTTTTGTTTTAATTTTAGCTTCACAATTTATCATAGTAACTTTTTCCCAATTATCTGTAGCCATTTTCAACGTCTTCCTGCGTGACTACCTCGAGATGAACAAGTACAAGTCTCTTGACTCCAAGGAATTCAAGGCTCTATTTATTGACTACTTCACCACCCGAAACAAAGGCAGTTTGATTCAAGATGTGGACTGGGATACTTGGTACTATGCTCCTGGGATGCCACCTACCTCCGTTCCAAGGTTAGACTTTGCGAACTATGGTTATCCATTTGACATTTAAGCACTGACGTCAATAACGTGATTTGTTTGGGATAAATACAAGGTATGACACAACTCTGGCTGAAGCTTGTATTGATCTTAAGAACCGCTGGCAAACTTGGGACTCTGCAACGCCCAACCCATTTGCAAAAACTGACTTTGACAAGTTTCAAGTCAAGTCTGAGCAGATTCAAGAATTTTTGGCCGAGTTGTTGGATCTGGAAGAACCACTTGGATTGGAAAAAGTCAAGGCTATGCAAGCGGCTTACGATTTTAATTCGGTGAAAAATGCAGAGATTCGATTCAGGTTAGTCAACTAAATGGTTTTATTTACACAGATGAATTGGGTTTCAACTTCAAGAAATTAAGTTATAATTTCTGTGAACCTGCAGTTGGCTTCGCCTGTGCATTAAGGCCAAGTGGCTGGCCCAACTCCCGCTGGCCCTCCAATTTGTGAGTGACCAAGGAAGAATGAAATTTGTTCGACCGATTTACAGAGCATTGTATGCTTGGGAAGAGACCAGAGCTCAGGCTATTGAGACCTTCATCAAAAATCGTCCTTACATGATGTATGTGTCAGCATACACTGTCGCCAAGGATTTGCATCTTGGGGATAAGTGAGTGGAGATTAATCAGAAATATAATGCAAATTGGAAATAAGATTTGAAAATATATCTCTTACATTTATTGGTGAAGTCAAATAATAATTCTCCGCTTGCTTAAATTACAATGCTTACGTTCATAAAACAATACGAAATATGGCTCTGAAATACTCTGAATGGTTAATGGTTATCCTTTTAATTAAACATGTAATACTCATGAGAGAGATAGTGTCAGTATACCTAGAGGTCGGTCGCAATTGTCGGAATTTCATTGCTAGGATTAACCGTTACGGTAATGAAGCCGTCAACGTCTTCCAACTCTTTTGATGTAAACTTGGCAGATATGCATTTTTCACCTGCCAATCGTGGATTCAATTCGAATGTACTTTCAGCAAATTCTCCAGTTTTGACGGATCTGAAAATGAATACGACAAAATTGTCTTCATTTCTAAGTTCGAGGACGATCTATCAAAAATATAACGAATAATTCTTACCCTTTAACGTTAATTTTGGTCGGATCCCCCATTCCAGGTGATTCGATAAGAAATTGGCACTTGGTTAAAGCATACGGTAGTGGATTCTTCAGCTTGAGTAATCCTGAAAACGGTTGTTGTACAGTTATTGCGTCGTTTTCCGCTGCAGGAATCTTTTCAAGAGACGAGGAATTAGTAAAACCGCAATTGAGTTGTCCAAAATCATGAAAATCAAATATTAAGACGACAATGTTACCTCAAATTTGATATCAGGTTTCCTAACTCGGAAATCATCCTGGGCAAAATATTCAAAGTTAGTTTCCTTGACTTTTGCAAGGCATGCGACGTTAAAGGAACACTGACTGCAAAGTTTTGTCCGATAGTCGTCGTAGCTGACATTCAAGGTGACTTCCTCTCCTGAAGAAAAATTATAACTGTTATTATTGAAAGCTTCAAGGTTAACAAACTTTCAGAAATAATTACCAGCATTACCATTATTAGCAGGAACCTTGATATCGTAACTCTCTTTCCGAACTTCATGCTTCATTTTTCCTGTGTAATCCATGGCGTCTATCCTTACAGATACACTAACTTCGTAGTTGTTTTCATCGCTCAAATTCATTACTTTTAAAAGTATTCTAAACAAATTCATTCCGTTATATTCTGATTACGAAACTTTCAAAGATCATTGATAATGCGGACAATGAACAAACCTGAATGGTGACCCGATAACAATATCGTCTACTAATTTTAGATCGAACCGGATGTCGTTAAAGTCCTCATTCAAGTAATATCTGCTGAACAGGTTTTCGCTCAACTTCAGTGCACTCAACATTGTCTCTCGTTCTTCCTGCGAACCTAAAAGTACGCAAACGAATTAATAATACTTCACCATCAATACGTATTGTGAAACATTTTGATATCCCACAACACCAACTTACTTTCTGGGAATTTGTAGCTGTGCGTTATGTCTTCTCGTTCAAATTTCCCGATCGCCTTGGTGCTGATTACCATCCCAATTCTGGTTGATACGGTTTCAAATTAATTTATAGAAAATTGAAAAAAATAAAAAGTTCTTACGCTTCGTGTTTCTTCCCCAAGAGTTTTAGTGGCTTCTTTTGACCTCTATAGAGCCAGTATACTTTATCTGCGTTGACCTCACTGAATACAAACGGCCCATCAAAAGGTCGTAAAATTTCTCCACGCTTTACTGATGCAACAGATGCCGGGCCGCAGCGGTACATTCCGTCACTTTTCTCTTGCGGTGTGGCATCTATTACTTGCCAACCCCGGCAGCGTTCCTCATAATTCTCCTCTAGATCCGGTCTCGTCATCCACACTTCATTCCAGACATGGAAATTCCTGTAGAACATAACATTTAATTTGCATCACATGTACTTTACCGTGAAACATCTCCCGCGACCACTTCCGGTAGGCAAATTCCGCACCTTAGATGAGACTAGTTTTTCTGTCGAGCGATCCTAGCCTTCACGTCATATCCCTTTTAAGTCGTTATATGGTAAACCACCAAGTGACCGCATTTTTATTGCCAGAACTCGGTCGCGTGGGACAAGTTTTAATATTACCAGTAATTTTTCTGGGTTAATTTTTACCACACTGAATCGGTATTAAGCTCGTCGACGGCCTTGCCTTCCTTGTCCAAAAAATAATCGACGGTAAGAGAGCCTTGAGTGTCATGGGCAGATGAATAGTTTGTGACTGGTCTGCATGGTATGCCCAGAGTCCGCGTGACTAGCCAGGACATAATTTTAGACATAATTCTAAACATTTGTGAGTAAATACTCAAACGTGAAACTTACTTGTTGTAAGGACTCCTGCAAAAACCCAACATTGGCCATAGTTGACCGGTTTTTTCGTATCAAAATACTTCTGGATGATTTTTCCACTTCCCGTCCATTTTGTAGGTGGAACACCATTGTCAAAATTATCCGACCAATTCCCCTGAACTAATCCATCCTCGTCTGGGGAATTTACCTGCGGAAATGTTATTTTAGCAAAAATTGTTAGTTTAAGAAATTATATGTTAGTCATACAGCAGCAGACAGCGCTCGGGCTACCATGACTGGGTCAGCCCTGGTGGTAGTTGACAATCGTGCTGGACCACTCAAAAGATAAAGCGCACAATCCAGTACATCCTTTTCAAATTGCGAGTAGGCCCAAGGTGTGGGACGAAGTCGATTATGACTGCCTCGCCAAATCAGCCCGGTATCCTCTAATACATATTCGTGACGAGCGTCCTCTTCCTCCAAATACACTTGGTCATCTGTGAAAACAACGCACATTTCACAATACATTTACGATATTTGCATGTCATTATGAATTAGTAAAATGTAATTCATAGTTTAATTTGTGCAGTGGGCGTAAAACTAATAAAAGTTATTAACCGTTCGTTAAATAAGTAATTGTGGATTTAGTACTTACCCATGCACCATGGGTTGAATATTATGTAGACAGGAACTGGAAGTGTGTAGCTAATTCCCTCTGGTACATTTTCAGGGTTGTTATTTTCTTTTAATTTCGTGTCAATTGCAATGTTCCAAGTCCCAACAGAACATTTTGCCGAGACCTTTAACTGTTAGTGGTCAGTATATGAATTTATAACTACGTCTTTTTAGTGAGTAAAATGTGTACCCGTATCACGTAATACCTGAACTTGAACATAATTTTCTTCAATTTTCTCTGCCACGGCTGTCCATGGGAGATCCTTATCAGTAGAATCGAACTTCAGATGTAGGGGAACAATCATCAACGTTCCATGACTCATTGTAGGCTTGCCATCTAAGAACAACATATGGTCAAGAGACAAGAAATTCCTTACAGGATCCGGCTGCATAGAGCTAACTAGGATCTTCGCGAACAAAGTAGGGATCCGGAAAAAGCATGGTTGACCGGAAAAAGCAATACAATTACAGTGACCACGAATACCACGATGCGTCATACTAGCGTACGTCTAATTTCGCCCCATTGAATCTGGTAACGGAAAGAAGTTGTGGTACCCTCATTTTCCTTCTCCAATCTCCATATCTTAATGTTTTATAGAATCGAGAAAGTTGAACTAACAAGTCTCAAAACGCCTCGATAATACCTATTTTATAAAAGATAACTGGATAGGTACCACAAACGTTATATATGAGCGTTCGTCTCATTTCCCCCCATCAATATCTATACCATGCAATTAGGTCTCTACGTACGGTTGCAACATGCAAACTGGATGAGCTGCAATTTTCCAACCTTTCACGCGATGGGCATGCCTTTAATAGTGCTGGGCATAATTTCTGACGGGTTCCACTGGCAAGAAGTGACGACAGAATATAATTTTATACCAGCAATGGTGAAAACAAATGAGACTCCATCACGATTGTTGTCAAAGGGTCGATTAAAGAAGACTTGGATGCAAAATTCTTGGCCTCGCCGCGTTACCAGTTTGGGTGCGGGATTGTTCATGAGATCATATTTGTCTGTGTGATGTGCTGCGCCATTCTCCAATATATTGAGATCAACTTTAGCTACTTTCAAAACATCTACTCCAGCAGAGTCTAAAATAGAAAAATGTCATAATCTATTATTATAATTTGTTTTTCAAATGTCATGGTTGTTTGCCAATGCTTTCACACACAAATTCTACTCGTGCTTGGACTTCTTCTGCGCTATACAGGAAATCAACTCCATACTCACACAAAAGGCAGTACAATCAAGTTGCAGTAAATAACTCTATTAAGTGAGTATTACTGAATTCGGCCTAAACGATAAATGAAATAGTGCAAAATTTCGTTAAAAGTGTAAACTACGACTAATGCTAAAATGTATATCTTATAATTAAGTTAGTAGAGATAAATGTCATTTCTGGATTTGATTAGATGTGATTAGATGAGATTAGATGAGATTGAAAAAGAAACACCCTTTAGTCTCACCAACTAAAATGTTTTAATAGTTATTTGGAAGCATATGCCATAATAATGTATACATTTTTATCAGTTCAGCGATCTTATCTAATTGTTGAGTTTGAGTGAGTGAAACGCCGAAATGTTGACTCTTTGTGTTACTTTAAAGTTTACTTTACTTGCCGTTTAATTAGCCGTTTTATTAATTTTTCCTCAGCATTGTGCTTTTTAGACATTCTAAATTCCAAGCATACCCTGACACCTTAACAGAAGTGTCAATGTAATAGCTCGATATATGTAGTCAGAAACTAATTTTATCTGCCGAACCTTCATTTTCGTGACCATAACGCTCGAGAATTCCTTGAAAATTTTTATTTGATTTGAGTTTTACTGAACTTCAATATATCTTTGTCAGTTATAGTCTGGGGCAAGGGTGCGGGGAATGAATATTATGTTCATCCATGACACGACACCTTACCCGATCTATTCTCCATGGTTTTATATGGTATCCTTTTGTTCTACTTGGTTCTACGTAAGAAACAAAAAACAACACATAAATATGCATAAACAGCTCTCGCAAGGTCACCTAAGAGCTCACATTCCAAATCACTCAGCTCTGTCTGCTCTGTATTCACTTTTAACAATGCTTAATACATTGTATCTAATATTCTTCGGTGAATTTCTTAATTTTAGTTTGAAGAATTTACCTAAATCCTTTGGCAAGGTTGGCAATGGCTGAATTCCATCTGTTACATTTGAATCTTCCTTGCTCCAAACAAAATCTGGCCCACTAATTTTTGGTTTACTAATTTTGTACGAGTAATCTTCACAGCAACACCTGCAACAAATACTTTCACAACAAGTGCAGCATTTTTCTCTGCAACATTTTTTCAGGTTGGAACAAGAATTTCCCATTTCGTCCGATTTTGTGTGGTTAAATATTCAAAGTCACTTAATTCAATTAACGCTTCACAGTCAAAGTGATACGGCAAGGTGCAAAAGTATTATGGGCTAGGCAGCTGCTCTGTGGCGACTAACTCAGTTAAACTTGTTCTTGGTTTGCTCGACGTGACAATATGAATTATTTTGAAAGTGAAACTTGAAGTTCAAGTTGATAATTTTAAAGTCGTTATGTCATGTCTTCAGTAAAAGCTGTAAGGACAATGTCAAAGGATTAATCAACCTAACTTGTTACAATTGTGGCAAATCCTTTTTGTAAGGTTTAAGTACATTTGACGAACAAAACTCTGACTGGTCTATTTAACGACCTTTTCAGAGCAATAAAATATTGAAAGGAAGTTGGTTATGACTAATAAAAAATATTAAACGGACACACTAAATCGACACAACCTGTCAAGCAAATTGTGATCTCACTCTTTTTCATAACTTTTTATTACTTCCAATTTCGAGGAATCCAGTCCAACAAGCAACATCCCTGTCATATTTTAGTCAAAGTCTACAAATGAATGAAATTGGTGACACTCTCACTAAATATGGTAACTACAACACTGACTCATACACGATCGTAAATACTTTGGCACACTCAAAGTCAACTCAAACTAATACTAAAAGTCATCGGTAAATCATTTAGTAACTCATCGTTTGACATTTATATCCTCAAAACCTTACTCACTGCGCTTCATTGAATTCGCTATGCAGTAAGAACAACATTCAAGGACGATTGGATTAGTGTGAAGAGACTTTTAAATAAAACCTTCTTCGTGGTCTTGCATTCTTTTAATCAGACGTGAACCTTCCTTTGCAAAAAAAATGAAATAAAACTTGAGAGTTTGGTTCTGTTTTTATGCCTTTGTCTACTTATGCACTTATTTGCCATAAATGACGACCCATTGCCGAAGGTGTGGTGTCACTAACGTAAGAGCATATCCGGGTTACTCATGGAGAAGGCGCCGCTCAAAGTATATCGCCCACACAAGAACTTAACTGAAATATCATAATAGTATAAGGCTTCGATAGAATTGTGGGACATGTTTGTTTAAATCAACGTTATCATTAAATGGTCCATCCGATAAATGCGGATAACAAAGTTGCTGAGCCCCAATTTATAGTACTATAGTGTGAATTACCATTACGGGGGAATCTTCTGCAGAAAAACAAAATTACAAATTCATAAATCGTGCGAGCCAGTCAAAATGTGTACCTTAGTCGGTATGTATAAATCTTTCAATTCAGTTCAGTTCAGTTCAATACAACACACGCTTTATCAGTTTTACAAATCCCCGGCCTTTAACACTTAGTTTGTGTAACCAAGTGACTTTTCTCTGAAGAATTCACCCAAATATGAACCATTAATAACATTCCAATACTCGGTTTGCTAATTGAAATAACACTATCATCCATTGTCGTTGTTTTTCTTCATAAACAAGGTTCTGCCACACTCTCGCTGGGGATGTCCTTGCGCCTTGGCAGACCAACTTCTAAAAATGAGTTATGATATTATGTAGTAAAATGTAAATATTATCAGTTGACAATTTTTGGTAAATCGTACAGGATTAATCATTCCAAAAGAACTCGGGTTCGTCGCACGACTCGACGACTGCACGAGAGCTGGCTCTTTATAAGTAAAATAAAAACCCATTTGGGAATGTGAATTATAATTATATCAAATGATAACAAATCTGACAGCCGTTATACTGTAGAAAACGGATCAATCAATAGCATGAAACTTCACCAGCCTGTAGCGGTATAATTCTATTATAGGCTCTATTCACCGATTTTGACAAGCTATGGCTTGTTGGAAAGCTAATGGCCTAGGGATCATTGGATAGCCTATAATCAATAATGAAAATGTTATTGTTGCAACAACGACTTACCGAGAAGCGCAAATTCCGTTGTGACACATTCCATAATAATTTAATGTGGTGACTAGATTCATAAACTTGCAGTTTGAAATCCGAACCTCGCTCTCTTTGAACACCGAAATAATACAAGTTCCCAAATAACTCACTACTACAATATGCTCGTTTAGAAATTTTAACGATGTGCAGCAGAGTTAGAATTGAGGTCATAAAGTTAATGCTTTACGAAATCTTCCTACTTCTTGTGTCTATCCCTCCGGTGGTAAGAAATACACTGGGGTATATGCTACGCCCGTGCGGCGTGCGGCGTACACATGCCCCCGTGTATTTCTACTCCCGAACGGTGAGACTTTTGAGGATGGGACATTCACAAAAGTTGTCCAGCAGATCCGGGGCATTGTAGGGTTGGCATCATTGGCATCCTAGTGTGTTTTGCCGTGCCCCTTGTGCAGTATCCCTCAATTTTAGATTCCGTCCGTCTGTGAAACCGTCCTTCCTCTCACTATACCCTATTCTTCGCAGTGACCGGAAACGAGCTTCTTTTCTCTTTTAATTGTCTAGATGGATCCACCTGGTTCTATCTCGAACCCCGGGTTTTCTAGTAAGTACATACGTAAATAATTCCTATGTTATGCGCAGGGTGACACGTAACGTTTGCCCCTCCCTGGCCAGAACAATCAGGGGGAGTCGGACAAAAATTGAGATATGCATTTTGTAGAGAATCTTATAGTGGATATAGGGAGCCATTCCACTTAAAAATCCGTTGCGCGTAGCGGCGCTGACGAGCGTTCAAGTAAGAATCGGCACGAAAAAACGGATTTTTCAACGGTATTTTGACTAGAATGTCCCCAAAATAATTTTTTTCGAAAAATCTGCCGATGCTACCTAGAGAAAAGATCTTAGATAGAGGTGACATTAGGTAGCCCCTAGTAACGGGAAGAATTGCAGTCTGCCCTCTTCAATTCCGTCAATGCGTGCGTGCATGCGCTGGAGACACCTAGCGCTTACCTAGCGGGACTCCACTCGAACCAGACAATTGCAATTGTTTTTTCAAAACAAACATTTTTGTCATATCCAGGGCAACTCCACGTTGTTTGTTGTTTCGCCTCTCGGCCTAACCGGGTGGGTCCGTCTCTGTAGGGGGCATTGGACGGGTCTATGAGGAAGTATTGTTGATTTCGTTGGACTTAACGGTCATATCTATATTTACTTAGAGAAATCACCCGCGCTTAATATAGAGTGGAAAAAGAACGGAAATCAACAAACTTCACTCCAAGAGATTCGAGTAAAGTTACTTGTCAAATATCCATGGCGATTTACTCAAATTGGAATTTATGCCTGAGAAGTAGGCTTACGTGAGTACTTGGTTGTTGGATTAATAGGAGAACATTGGTGGAAGAAAATATTTTCTTCTGTCAAATTTCGAAACAATGAGTACAAAAATGAAGAAATTGTAAAAATATTGACTTCAAAACTTGTGAGTGTGCGAATTCGAATTCGAAAGAAGGAAAACTGAAGAATTTGGTTTAGATTAACTTACCTCGTTTCTCCTTTCTCGTCTGTACAGAAAACGAGAGATAATTCGGTTTGTGTCGGGGTCAGTGACCTCGGTAGAACTCTCCCTGTTCTTCAGAATTCTGCTTTCAAAGCAGTCATGGGCTCCTTTCCATGAATAAATTCCACTTTGAGTAAATCGCCATGGATATTTGACAAGTAACTTTACTCGGATCTCTTGGAGTGAGGTCACCGGAGTTTGTTGATTTCTTGAAAATCCCTATAGCTTTTCCACTCTATATTAAGCGCGGGTGATTTCTCTAAGTATGTTTAGGAGCTAATTTGTTAATCTAAGGATGCTACCTTTTCGCGATATTTTTATTTTTATTTTTAAAATTTTGTTGGAGCCGTTTGGAGGAAGTCGGTTTTTCGCTGGCATGGCATTTTCGAGGAAAAAAATCAGATTTTCTTCTCCAAATACCATGCTCGAAATCTAATTTACGATTCGAATTCCGATGTATTGATTGTCGGACTCAAACTCCTGCTGTCTTCTTGTAAGGAGTCAACGTCATAACGTTAACTCGAACTCAGAAAGTTATCAGTAACTCTCAGAGGATGAGACAACAATCACACATTCTAACCTCTCAAGGTTTGGTAAATCCAAATACAATTAACCATGACTCAGTCCATGACTGGTATCCCGAATCATATCATTATCCCGAATTCTCGAATATTCGAATGCTAAATTACGAAATAAAGCAGGCATTACAACATAGTACAGGCTGGCCCGATTGCCGGGAAAAATTGCGACATACGTACATTATTTAAGACAATTTGTTTGATGTAAAGTACGTATGCAAAATACGTTGTCAAGGCGCGTATTTGTATGTGTGACTGCTTTGGAATATCACGCAAATAAGAAATTAACAAACAAACAAACAAGAGTTACGGTGTAATATTAAAGTCAAGTCTCCTTGACAACATGACAACCATCTCCCCGCCCCAGGGATTTGTTTACCAACCGTGATTAAAGCAACCGGTACAAAAAATTATTCTCCAGGTCCTGATTAAGAAATTACCGCCGGAGGCAAAAAAATATCATCCATTTTCCTCCCAGAAAGTCGACTTTACCCAGTCTTCTAATCCCGGCACGTGTAATTTTGCTTTTCCAGAAAAGCTCAAAAAGGTAAGTAAAATTCAGTTTCATGAAGAATTGGTAAAGACTCCCTAGCTAGATAGATCTAGTTTCGTTATTGTTGCATATAACCCAAAAATAGCTTTGTATGTTACGATTTTTTCGTGCCCATTTTGGCACTCATTATGTTCTCTACCAAACATGTCTAAATCCGATTTCTTTCTGGAAACCTACTTGGGTTTGCCCGTTAGGCTGGTGCAAGAAGGTATGAATCAACATGGTGTATATATCCGCTCTCGCTTCCAACAAACGTCTTTGAATATTTGCCGAACAAATACATATTATTGTGCACACAATACTTAGAAGACTGCTCTAATCATGAAATTGGATCACTTTTTTATTGAATCAATTAATAGTTAGTAGTTAAGGTTTAAATTATCGTTTTTATTTGAAGACAACAAATGATATTTACAAGCTTAAGTCTACGTAGTATGCACGTAAACAAAAATGACGCTTAATTATACCGTATTTAGTCTGATAGAACCCGGTCTCCATTACAACCCGGGTACTTCCCTCTACTTTCTCCATGCACCCTAATGGAGAAAGCGGCTGACCTGGAGATGGACTTCTTTAATAGAACCACGGGGTTCTAATAGAGTAAATACGGTACGTACTTGATTTGATTTATTTTATTATTGCGGTATTGGGCAACAGACCGTTTGGGATTCAGGCTTTAGTCAGTTCCTAGTGGAAGATTAGGCTTTAGGCTGAAGATGAATTTATTTATCCAAGCTGCCTTAACTAGTTAACTTTAAACTTTTACAATACAATACAATATTAATGTTCATTGATTAATTTCAATTTCAACCTATTTAATTGCAATAATTAATACAAATTCGACGGGTTTTATTAAGTTTAAAATATCACCCAAAGTGAAATATTGCGACGACTCAAAAGTAACACTATACATTGTAAATATTAGACCTCAGATAATATGCTGCCGCTGAATCTATCTGTTTAAAGATAATAAATAATAACTAGAAACAGAAAAAAACAGAAATCTTAATTCTACATATACCGAAACAAAAATCTCGTCAATAACTTTTCCACACCAAGTTGCTCTTACGATAATGACACTATCAGTGATATCAAATATTTTCGAATAAGTGCCAAAGTCATATAAGTTCTAAAATAGGAAGACATAGGAATTCGATGTTACGCATCAACTGAAGTAAGTATTTAATTAATACTTGAGTATCAATAATCCGTATCTACACTACATTTAACTGGCTTGAATGTTAATTGCAAATATAACAAGATTATGAATAGACAAATAGTTGGAAAGTGAAGTTCAATAATGTCAACTGTGTGCTCCAGCAAAATAACTTGTTCACATAATTGTCAACAGACTACTGAGCACAGTGAGAGGTTTTCAATCAAGTGTCATAACGAAAGCTCTTAATAAATTACAACTGCAGCAGAAATAAACGACTTAATTGCGTCTCATTACTCCTCAATTCCTGTCAAAATTTCTGGATGTCTCAGCTTTACGACGCAGTTGAAAGGATGAGGCATATTAGCAAAACCGGAATCTGGTTCTAACGTCAATTCCGGTCCAGTCGGAGAAGGTTCAAATGTATATTTTTGTAGTAGTGTTGTAATGAAGGTGAACCAGGTCAGCTTAGCCATAGTAAGACCAATGCAAACTCGTTTGCCTTAACATACAAGAAAATGCTTTCAACTTGACATTTATAATAATATAATTGACGTGAATCAATGCATTTTAATGTGCTCCTTCAAATTCTTACCTGCACCAAATGCATAAACCTTTTCCTTGTTCACTATATTCATGTTTTCATCAAGGAAGCGTTCCGGTCTAAAATTCTCAGGATCACCCCACAACTTCTTGTCTTGGTGAATCTTGACCAAGTTAATGATTGCAAGGCTTTGCTGCAGAATCCGGACAAAAGGCATATAAAATTATGTAAAAATGCCAATAGAAGTTAAAACCAGAATTGTGAAATCCGATTTACTCACATCTGGCACATCGTATCCATTTAATTTAGTGTCTTGAACGGACACCCTTGTGTTGATAGGAATTATATTTGCATTTCTTAGAACTTCTAGCACCACTGCCTCTGCATACGGCATGCTAGACAAACGAAACTATTGTTAGAACTTTGATGTAAAGATGCTGAAGAACCCAAAAAAGACGGAACGTTTATATTCCCTACCGCACCCCTGCGCAAATAATAATTTCTGCAATGGATATTTCCTAGTTAGTGATTTCTGGAGTTATTTAAGTAAGAAATATGTGGTAATAAATATATAATATGTTGTTATTTACTCAGATACAAATTTAACTCCAGTTAACTCTAAATAACTGTAGTTTAATAAAATCGTACTTGAATAAACCAAATTAATGTCGCTACAGAAAATCATGTTACCTGAAAATACTCTGCATTCTTTCTCTAATGTCTCGAACTGTGAGAATTGTTAAGGGTCTTTAATTTCTTCAAATTCTCTAAATACTTACTTTGGTTTGTCGAAAACACTTGGTGGTCTATTGTAACCAATGACCCTGTCAATTTCTTCTCTGAGCTTTTCTTGCACTTTGGGAAATTTGAGGAGATAAAGCAATGTGAACTCAATCGAATTTGACGTGCTGAAAGAAAAATAATTAGTACTCGTCGAGGTTTCAAAAGCAAAGATTATTCCCGTTGTATGAATCGTTGATTAAATTCCTGTTGTAGCCGCTAATTAATAATGAAAGGCAAATAACCAATAATTTCCATTCTATACATAATTGAGTACGAAACTTACGTATCAATAGCCGCAATAAGCAAATCTGTACCGCATTGAAGGAATTGCTCATCTGGAAATTCACCATTACGCGAATAAATAAAAGTGAATAGGATTAATTGAAGTTGAAAAGTGGAAATATGTTGTGAAAGTTGAGGTGAGAATACCCGTGTAAATATTGGACTCGTCATTCTTTCCTTCGTCGATCATTAGAAGAAAATGGTCAATAAAGTCATTTTGGACGTATCGGTAATTTTGGTGAACTCGTCTCTCGGCGATGATATCCTGGATATTTAATTGTTGTATGAAATTCCATTTGTTAATTTCATATAGAGTTAAAATTTCATTAAATTAAGTTGCTGTACCTTATAGATCTTATGTATATGCGATGCGCAAAAATTTACAGCGTCAAACTCAGTAGTATATCCCGGAATAAATCTTATGTACGGAAATGCATAAGCTGTGTTCGTACCAATTTGAATTAGCCTGTTTGTTTGTTCCATTAAAGTTAAGATTCTGCGTAATGCTGTATCATTATATTCAAATCGAGTTCCAGCAATAAATTTAAAATTAATATTGAAAACGGAAATGTTAAAATATTGGTGAATTCGAACATCGTTGTTGTTCTGTGCCCGATAAACGTCGAATGCTTTAATCACATGTTCCAGTTCTTGAGAAATAATTAGTTCTGTAGTGTGTAAATTCCCAAACCCCTTCTCAACAAGTGTTTTGATTGTAAATTTTCGAATTTCTCGCCAATCCGGACCGTAGCTGCCAAGTATTCCTAAATAATTTCGTGTAATCCATCAATTTGAAGATATTACATAGCTTAATCCGAATCCGGTAAAGACATCGACTTACCTATATTTTTATTGAATGTAATGCTTTTATATAAAGGATGGGATGGAAGTCTTGAATGCCAGGTCTCGGCAGACATCAACTCTTTAGCAGTCTCAAGATCCTCAGTCACAACTGTTGAGACAGAAATAATTGTATAAAATCTGGAAAACTTATTCCAATAATTTTGAATTTCATTGAAAAACGGGAATAGTCGGGCAGTTCTATTCATGAAATTTGATGGTTCCTGATATTTGATGGTCTCTAATAATTGATGGTTCTTATATTTCAGATTTTTATTTGAGCTCCGGCTATTTGTGACAGTGTGACGGAATACCGCAGAGTGGAGCGTTGAATGACCTTAACGCACTGCTTCCACTGCAAATGACGATTGCAGTGAGGTCATCTTCGCCTGCGTTACTTTTTACAGTAGGCACGGCGAATCGCATGGTCATAGGCCGACCGCAGAGGCAGAATTGGTTGTCCTATGTAAAGACGGAGTTTTACACAGGTCATTATTTGCTGGCCAAAACGGGCCTAGAAGATTGAGCGACACACTAGTGCATCCGCTCTCATAACAGACCAGCGGCATTTCTTGCACCTTATGACGAAAAGGTCACATTTGCGAATTATATAAGCCGTAGATCTTGTCCGTTCTGTACGAATAAAGGTTGTGCAGAGTCAACTGCGTCCGACCGATATCTTTTTCTTTCACTTTTTTATGTCGGTTCAATCTCTCATTATTATTGGGCGAGCGAAGCGTAGCGAAGCACTTATATTCCACTTTATTGCATTTTGTCGCCAAATAGTCGCCAAATAGTTGCCAAATAGTCGCCAAATAGTTGCCAAATTGTCCGAAAATTCCTGTTTATCAACAAGCCCAACTCCATTGACAACC
>JAQGCA010000567.1:0-26035 GCA_034698945.1 Protaphorura quadriocellata
TTGTATTTTGAACTCATATTTGTATATTGAACGTACTGCGGAATAAATGGAAATGTTTAATAATAATAATAATAATAATGTGTAAGGTCCTTTACTTGTTTTCTTCAAGCGTTGATATTGATCTATCAGTGTTATCGTATTTTATGTGGGTCGATTATGGCTCACCAAATCATGCACAAACTACTGTTGCACTATATTTAAGCGAGCGAAACGTAGCGAAGCTTTTCTGTTTCACAAGGTGTGGTCCAAAATCCGTTTGTATCTTTTTTATGTGTATGTAAACACTTTTTGGTCCAGAGCTTTTCTCCGGAACTACTGGGTCAATTGTACCGAAATTTTCAGGAAAGGTACCCCTGGTGATGTAATTGTGCAATGACCACATTTTGGCCGTGTACTGTTAAGGGGTGTTCTCTTAAACTCGAGTTTAACGGTAAGGGTATTTGGCATGGGAACTATTTCTACATATAACAACGGCTGAATTCGTTGACGTCAACAAAACGGGCGTAAAGAAACTCCGCCACTGCTATGGCATTTTTCCCATGTATGGAACGCAGATGAAAATGAAATGATGGCAAATCTAGAATATTGGTTATTTATTGCAAATAAAAATTTCGAAATATGTCGTGTGGTAAAGTTTTACCACGTAAGATTAAAAATACTAAATGCAAATGTCAAAAGTTGAAGATTTTCTGAGTTTTTGATTCATGGAATTATTTCACTACTTTCGTATATTTCACAATTTTACCATGGTTCAGTATTTCATCCGCCAGAATCTGGTATTTTGAACATTTACTTGTATGTAATTTTGACATAATACATGGAAAAATTGAACTGAAATTCATTGAAATCGGTCAAAAGAAAAGTTTGGTACATTTTTAGTATAGGGTAGGGTGGGCTAATACGCCCCACCTCCGAGAAACATCATAGCATGCCCCAAAAATGGCGGATGGGGCGCATTAGCACACTTTATCCGTAGTGTAGTGTAGCAGAAACTTAACAGTTTCAGATAGTACGCATTTCTCAACTACCTACTTGGTATTTATTAATTTTGCGAGCGAATTACGTCAGATTATTTTTATAATGTCACTGAAAGACTAATAACTCACCAATCAACATATCGAGAATGGACTAACCTTGTTGGGAGTTGGTTGTCAAGGAAACTTGCGTTCGTGTTTTCCTTTCACTTCATTATCCGTCGCTCTCTCTCTTTTGCCTTGGAAGTTTGAGCAAGTCCGTCACTTGAGAGTTGCGTTGAATGGCAGTGTGTACATTTTTGAATGGATCATTCAATCAATACAACCAAAACGGAAAACATATGGGCGACTAACGGAATTAATTCCTTTGATTTTAATTCAAAATAATTAGTCCAAATCAATTAAAAGGGATGAACGGGGGAACTGGGACTGCGATGGAGAAATTGGGTCTTGGCTCAGAAGTTCGTGAACTCAAATTTGGACAAAGTTTTGCTGGGAAAGGAGGGGATTCATTTCACACTGTTCGGTAAAAACATAATTAACAAATTCAATGTTTCTTTAGTCGTTTAAACATTAATTGAGGATTAGAACAAGTTTATTCTTCCAAAGGTCAAGGTCACTAATGTCAACCTTAAGTGCGGTTTGAAAATACGGAATAATACTATCAAGATTGTATGTACACACGTACGTCATCTGAATGTAAAGCAATCATAGGAATAAATATATCATCCGAATCCAAATCATCTTCCAAACAATTTTTCATATATTTTTGTTCATTTTGATATTATTACATGTACCTACGTTAAATATCATAGAAAAAAAAAGTACAGACTTGGTAATCTTCAGAATTAGTGCTTCCGTAGTTGGTAGTTGATTAAAATTGATTACTGAAAAAATTAGGAAAAAATGCATAAAGATCGACAGTTTAAAATTATGAAACTGAGTGCGCAATTTGTTCAGTCGTCAGTCGTAGACTTGAGTCCCAACACTACATATATGAGCATTATGTCAGTTTTAGGTTAGTTTTTGGGTTAAGTAGGTAGTTAGGTTAGGTATATTATGTAGGTTGGGTTAGGCTAGGTATATTATGTAGGTTGGATTAAGTTAGGTATATTATTTAGGTAAGTCTAGGTTGGTTAGTCGTCCTGAGACATAAAAGATGTTAGACTTTGAAAATACAACATAAAAATCATTATTTGCATAGCTTTCCAAATATTTTCTAATATCTTTTTCGGACAATCTTGAATGGTTAACTAATTTGAGATCTTTCTATTACCAATTTACAGTTATGATTTCAAACCTGCAAGTGTGGACTTAACGAAGATGGCCACATTGGACGTTGGAACAAATAACCAAGTAACGATTTCTATTCCACACTCTGACGGAGCATCTACGAATGTTTTCAAGGGGGCCAGAAAACCTTATGCCAAGGAATGTGTCCTAATTGTGGACCATGTCACTGGAGAAGTCACTTTGGAAAAATTGCACTCTACAATTCAGGTTAAAAAGACGAGGTAAGTTAAAAAAACACCGAAGACCGAAACGAAGTAACTAGAAAATTCTGTGGCTAGTCTGGTGGTCTGGATATTTCGTTTGGCTTCAATGTTTGAATTGTTCTTGAAATTTTTGCTTTTTAATTTTAATTTAGACCCGAAAGACCGGAAGGTGCACCTCGTGGTGGCCAAAAACCGCCTCCTCCAAGCGCAAGCGAATTGAAGAAACCTTTACCACCGACATCATTATCAATTTCACACGGCTCAACCGATCGATCGACTAATAAATCCAGCAAGGATAACAAAATTAAAAAATTAATGCCTTTCGGGGGAGCTTCTAATTCCCCTAATACAAATTCAGCTCCACACCGTGGCTCAAATTCCCCTATGACATCCGTTCCACCGAAACATTCTCCATTGGGTCCTTCCCCTGGACACTTATCACCTGCTGGAAATATTAACACTCACAGTAGTTCTTCAACAGCAGCATTCGATAATTTGTCCAAGAAACATCAAAAGCCACAGCCACCGCTACAAGCCTCAGCAATGCCGTCACTGCCTTGTATTGAAGATTTATTGTCCTTCGGGGAGCCAACTCCCCCAGCGCCTACGCCTGCACCTGCTCCAAGTTATGCAAATGTTCCGAAACCACTTCCACCCCCAGCTCCTCCTGTCCACCAGAATCGAAACAATAATTCTCACACGCAGTCACAGAATCCAACAAGACTTCAGCCTCCTCCTCCGGCTCCAGCTCGTTCGAAATCACCAGTCGTCACGCCGCCAGCCCCTGCAGCTCCTTCCGCCACAGCTGTTTTGAGTGACTCTTCGAGCGGTGAAGACTCGAGCAGTAGTTCAAGCAGTGAAGCTTCAGACGATGAGAGCAGTGATGGAGATATGGAAGTTGTTCCAGATGAGCAGAGAGTAATATCCCCGCCTGCACCTTCAATGCCTATGTTTGATATGTTAGCAACGGTCCCCGTGACGCCCACGGCCAGGCCGGTGATGACGAAACCGAAACCCCCGCCCACGACATCACATCTTCTTAGTGAGGATTTGCAATTGTCAGAATCTGGCTCGGATTCGGACTCAGACTAAGGAAATATATTACGACGGCGAAAAACGTTCTGGTTAACTAACGATCCTGGCATAATATCGTATTATAAAAGTTGAGCCTTCGATTTATTAAATAAAAACATACAGATTCTATTCAGCAAAGAACAAAATGTCTATGAATTTACATTAATTGTATTACAATATTTATAAAATATTCAACCAGCATTCTATTGACCTTGGACCTCGGTAGTGTCCATGTCAGACACCAAATCATTTGAGTTTATGACCGATGTCGTGTCCTCAGCTGCAGTTTCGGAGCTTTGACTCTGAGTTTCAGCTATTGAGACTTCACCTTCGGGCTCGACCTGAAGAGTTTCTGCTTCGGACAAATATTTCTTGTGTGCACGAATTGACCTCTGCTCGTAGATTTTGGCCTCCATCGCAATGCAAGCCTGTTCTATTTCATAGTTCTTACTTACAAGACCAACCCATGAACTTTCTAAACGTCTTAATTCCTCTCCGACTTCCGTTTGCGTTGTTTTCCGATACCAATTGATTTCTTGGATTTGTTTTCTGGAAATTAATTTACAAAATTAGAGTTCTGTGTATGATGAGGATGACAGACAGAAAGCAAGTATAGAAGTAGAATCAACAAAGAAAACTTACTTCAAGTCTTGCAACTGCTTCTTTGATGATTTCATCATTCTTTGAAGAATTTGTAAATAGGATTTCCAAGATTCACAGCTGTATTCTTGCATGAGTTCTAAATTACTGATTCTGAAATTTAGATGAATATAATTTAAATGACGGATTTTATAAAAAATCATTCCAAAAAATTGTAAATACCGTGTGGCTTGATGTTCCAATTGTGAATATGAATTGTCAACACATTCATTCCAAGCAGTCAAATCTGTGAGTTTCCCAACTGGTGGAGGAGGCAATTCGTATCGTTTCATACTTAGAAGTTCCATTGGTAACCTTTGTGCCATTCTATCATACTCTTTCTTCATAACCTCAGTCTGAGAAGAGTCAACAATTACAATTATTCCTCTTGTACACAATCAAGGTAAGCAATTAAATCTAACCAACCTCGAAACGGTGTAGTCGAAGTGGCGGCATATGTTCCAAATAATTCTTAGTCGGGCGGTATCGCTTTTTCTCATCCTCAATCATTGTCATCACCTGAAATTATTATTAATTAAAATGATAAAAATTAAAAAAAAAATATTACATAAATTTATATTATTCAAATCGGACAGGGCACAGAGCGACCAAGTACATTTAAATTTTAAAACACTTAAACTTAAAACATCATTGATACTTTTGGAATAGGTAATAAATATCATAGAGGACTAAATCTGACGAACACTAAAGGGTGCTAATTGTAACAAAAACTTTTATTCGGACGGAGAAATTTGAATTACCAAAAGTCAAAATAAAAAAAAAACTGACCATTTCTTTCATGCCAGGCTCATCGTACTCATTGTCAATGTACGGCAAAGCATCCACAACAACTTCTACAGATGTCATAATTAGAAATTGACTTTTCAATACTTTTCGCCGAACAAGTTAAAAAAATTCAGCAGTGAAAACGACGACAAATTTTAACTACCGCAAATTTTTTGAAAACTGACTCTATTCCCGCCATGGTAAGAGACATAGAAAATTGCGGGGAGCTAACACAAATAATGCGAATTGTGGTATAAAGATGGCGCCACAAACAAAATGGTCAAACCTCGCACGCAGCAACAGCAAGCAGGTCGTTAGCGATATACTTTTCGTGAGTGTAGGTCCGTTTTCGTTTTGGCCTAGAGAGGGTACCCCCTGTTATAGAGAGAAACCATTGGGGACAGACTCCTAAAGCAACTCAAGCTTCGGATAGCGGTCGAAAGACCGCTGAAAAAAAAAAATTCAGATGACCACCGTGTATGCTTTTATAAAAATTTGAAAAATGAATTATTGGAACCATGGCCCAAGTTTGAGACGATTATTTGGTGGTGCATTCAATTTTACCTTATTTTTGAAAAACAAAATACTCAATTTATAAAGCACTGAATTCCGTGTAAGCGTTCCTGTTCATAATATACAATTCCTTTGTATATTATATACCTCTACATATTTGTTGAGTGCTGCGGTTTTAAAATTCAGAGTACAATTTTACGACATATTTTCCTGTAGTGCATTCGCACTACTGTACACGGTGGTGTTTCGTAATCATTTTCCAGCCCAAACCTTTCGACAGGCAGTCAGGCAAGAGTAAAATTAAACATTTTGAAGAAAATTTTATGTTGAAGAGGATGCTAAACCGTTTTCAGACTTGGGTCGATTACATTGAAAATGTAATTAATTACGAATTACAAATTCCAGCCTACGTTTGAAAGTATTTCAATTACAATTACAAATTACATGCAAAATTATAGATGTAATTAATTACAATTACAATTACGTAATCGTAATTGAATTTTTAATTACAATTATTACAATTCAAATTACAATTTCAAATATATCTTTGCTTGTGTTTTTCAGCACTGAAGACGCATTTACTCTTTCACTATCCAAAACTTCATTCAATCTTTACTAGTCAACAAATGTAATTGGCAAAAAAGTAATTTCAATTACAAATTACAATTACAGACATCTTCCAAGTAATTAATTACAATTACATAATAATTGTAATTGTATTTTGTAATTGAAATTACAATTACCAATGTAATTGACCCAAGTCTGACCGTTTTCCCGGGAAATACTAGATGTATTCACATTTTATAGGAGAATCTCTACGGGTATGTTTGGCATGATACACCCTGTACTACATTTTTTGTTATTGCAAGCATTACAAAAAGGCCGGATGAATAGATTTTTAGTTTCAGTTCACTTTAATTCTCACTCACGCCTTCTCTTTTGTCTTTCTCTACTCCACGAAAATTCAACTTTTAGTTACCATCCTCTTGTCAACCAAACAACTGATGACTGATAGAATGAAAATTGGAAACTGAAAAGTAAATTAATAAAATAATTTAAAATAATAATAATAACTCGTGGAAAATATTTTCTTATACTTATCAATTTTCGTGTTTACTTTTGTTACTTACTTCACCTCAACATAATTTATACGATGTACGAGACAGGAAGTTAAATGAAAGTGAAACTGAAAAAACTAAAAGTGACAATGACAATGAAATTAACCTAACTGATCACGTCCGGCGTCCATCCACTTAATTCGTAACCTGACCATGCTGTTTTGACCGTGTCTTTCAGTGCCTATTGCGTTTTTGAACTAACAACTACTGACTAAAATTCTTGCATCTTCTAACTAAAGTTGGTTAAAATGTTACCAACCGTGACCGTCATGTTCAACTCAACAGTGTCAGTGCCGAGTGACTAATGACTAACTGTGGAGGATATTATTGTGTTTGTACGTACGTATTTATTTTGCTCAAGTTTCACGGTTCTTGAAGGTTTTTTTTACAAACCAATTGACATTTTAAGTATCATTTTGCTTTCTTTATGTAGCAATTGAGGATTGAAGTAACTGTTGCATGTCTGTTCATTTACCACAAAATCCATAAGACGACGACGCGAATGGGATTTGAAGATAAAAGCCTGTAAATACTGATGACTGATACTGATGGAGTGTGCTTCAAGTTAAATTACCAACTGCAATTGCAACTGACGTTGTTATTACCTTTTACTACCAACTAGGATCAAGTTCCTCTGAGTAGACAAGAAAATTAGCAGTACACTGAAAATAAACAGTGAATAATATGTGCATATAATGTGCGAAACGTGAAACGTGTACGTGAATGTGAATTTTAAATTGTGTTAAGTGCTGACATAAACTGATTGACGGCTGTATTGTAAATACAATTAACATCGTGTACGACCTACGACGTAAAAAAAATCGAAAGCTACCATGGGGAATAATTTGAGTTATAAGAGAAATAATACTACTGCCAGTGGTGGTGGAGGTGTCAACGGTTTAACAAATAATAAAAATAATATTCGCCCTATAACAGTTGTTGATGGTGCGAATGGGAATAACGGTTTGGGGCTAACGCTGCTCATTCCAGATGAACATGAAAAAAACCCGGGTATCGGGACTGGATTCGGTGATGGTTTTGGAGTTACGGCGGGGAATTGCAATAGTTTGTTGTTAGGAGACTCATTTCATTCTACACAGAGTTTCACGAGGAATCGGAAGGATTTAGTGAGCATGAGGTCATCCAAATATTCACCTAAAGTTTTAACTCCAATTCCAACGACGGATGAACTGGAGAAAAGATTTACAAAGGTTTTGGTGAGTCAAATTAATATTTTAGTTGTCTACATTTTAAGAGAAACTTTTCAGTTTTAATTCTTACGAAATAACTCAGTAAAAAATAATAATTTTGTCCGCTTCCGTTAGTAAAAGGAATCGGAACATATCAATTTCTTTCTACAATATTCGTGTAGAAAGACGAAAGACTAGAGTAAATTGACTAATGACTAAATATAATCATAAATTCAAAGACGTTGTCTACTAAATATCATCTCATTTTCATTTGTTTTGGGTTTTGAAAGTACCTGCTTATCGTTTCACTCAATTTTCAGTAATTATCGTCGTCCCATTATCTTCTGTTATGACGTAATTTCATTTGGAAACATTAACGGAAAGACTGCATTTTCTGAGAAATCATTGGGTTTTTGACGTAAATAAAATATCAGGAAGGAAGCTGGGCCGATGCCAAGAGAAAGATTGGTATTTATTTGCTGTGTCACTCAGATATGCCAGCCACTAGGTTAAACTTACGATTAGAAGAGTAAATATGCATAGAACTATACAGGTTTAATGACTTAATTGAATGTGTTAACGAGAAACCGAACACTAAACACTTTGTCGTGTCACCCAAGTCAATAAAACTAATTGATATTAATGGGTTGGTCTTCAGAATATAATCCAAACGCCGCGCCGTGGTAATTAGGAATCTCGGTTAGTTGTGAAATTCTTAAGTAGTCAGTCGATTAAAACAATTTATTTCGTCTGTCGGTCCGTGTTGATGAAGTGGTTGCCAATTTCGTGGCATAGCAGAAGGATATTGACATTGAACTCGTGGGACGACCACTTTGGTCCACTGCCAATTTTGGGCGTGACCGTATCTTGCTAGTTAATCTGGCGCTTGTTTATAGAGAAAAGATAAAGGATATTTTTGTGTTTAACACCTTTCTAACAAACCCCTGTTTGTTTTCTGTGTGAATAATCAGTAATTAGTAATCAGTGTTCACCATGAGGACACTATATATTTTTAACCCTGGAGTGTTTAGGGTCAGAGGTACCCGAAATTGAGTGACCTGACTCTGACTGACAATTGTAGCCACGTGTCACGTCTGAATCCGGTGGACAGTTCTCCATCATAATTTATCATCCTCATTTAATTTTCTAGGATTCTGTCCTGTCTGCGTAGATTGTTTACTATAGTCTTTGAAAATTTGTTAAGCCACAGATTTCACAATTTACATTTTAGCGTAGGAGTCCTAGAACGTGAGAATTTAAAGTCAAACGACTCTTCATAAATGAATCCATGAAATGTTGTTGTCGATATAGTTATGGTTGTTTTGATTTTATTTTAATGTAAGTTAATACAGTACATCTTAAGGGCCCACGCTTTGGACCTTAAGTTCACCACTGACCGTGCAAACGAATATTTCGTTTTAAAATTTGAGAAATTATTTTTCCAAGAAAATGATACGCTATTCTCCCCGGGGTTCCTTTCACGAAGCTTCAGTAAAATTTTTAGAAGAATCCATTTGAGGATGTCGTAGATAAATCGACCCGTGTCGATAAGTCTCGATTTACTGCCCATGCCTACGACAAGGGGACTCTAATGAGACTTTTCGACACGGGTCGATTTATCTTCGACATCCTCAAATGGATTCTACTAAAATTTTCAGTGAAACTTCGTGAAAGGAACCCGGGGGGAATAGTGTATCACTATCTTCGAAAATTAATTTCTCGAATTTTAAAACGAAATATTCGTTTGTACGGTCAGTGGTGAACTTAAGGTCCAAAGCGTGCACCCTTAAGTATAAAAGTCTGAGACACAAATCTCCTTCAGCTAAAATCAACTAGAACAATGGATCTGGCAGCTCAATCGTGGTAAAACTTTCTTTAGGAAGGGCGTTAGCATGATGTACGTATTAACTCGGAACAAAACCATTTGTTTTTAAAAGCATGGGAGACAGACGGATACCAATTAAGAATGAGATTTTCGCGCGCCAGTAGACTTTCTTTTCTTAATATAGTTTGTTGAGATTTCGTTTCAGCTTTCTGCGTACCGAAACTTTAAGAACTTCACTTAACATATTTTTAATTTACTGAGCTATTAAATACTGACGTCAGTTTTTGATATTAATTGGAAGGGATTAATACGCCGATGTTTACAAAAGTGTGACACATTTATGGTTTACAACAAGTTTTGTTCCATTTCCTGATCTTCCCAACATAACATAACCTTATTTTCTCCGAGCAAACACTTTCGTTGCTCTAGTTTGATGAGTGAGACCGGGTATTGCAAATATATTGATAGTAAACCAACTTTACGTTTGCCATTTTTCGTCCCCTATCTGCGTACATTTTTAACCTGTGACATTTTCTCCATAATTGTTTGTATAGTTTAGTTAAGTGTGCGATGAATCTACGGAGGATCGATTAGTAATGTCGTAAGTCACAACTCCGAATCCATGCGGTGAAAGCGAGAATTAGAACACTTTCATTATAAATTATACAAAAATTACAAAAGATTTAGTCATGCTTTATTGTCAAAAACAAATTTATGCGATCATTTAAATTTATATTTGAGGATGATCTAAACTTGACCTGAAACCTTTAGACATTAGACGATCATAAGCACTGCACGACCCAGAAAGGATTAGCTGATTAGTTTTGTTCGTGGGGTCAACTTTGAAGTCAAGAATCTGCATTCCCATTACATTTAAGCGATGACTCAAGTGAAGTTACCCGGTGCTACAGACAGCACTGTCAGATAAATGTATAAATTTATTTTTATCGTCTTACTCAAATCATTAAAAAATGTAACCGTTTTTTTTTTTACTTTTTGCATGCCTGAGTCAGGATTCTTAAATGTTGACAAGTTTTCCATGTTCATTTGTAGAATTTCCTTTGACCCTTGACGACTTTAGAAGTATGGTTAGAAAAATAAAACAAGACTACTTTTGTCTGGGCTTTGAACCCTTTAGAAATGTGCGAAGGGGCAAGTTTAGTTCGTTCACGTAATTTTACTACCAATTATTTTGCTTCACAAGGGAAAGTCTCTTTTTGTGAAGTTGAGAAAGTTTCGATAATCCTGAACTCTTTGAATTACACAGATCTTGCTTCAACATTATTTTCAAGGTTTGTTCTCGCAGAGACTGGATCTAAAATTCTCGTGTGGGACTAAAACAATTATCCATGTACTTACTTAGCTAAATTCTAGTCCATCGACGCTTCTGGAGTAATTCAAGGAATATTTTACTCTCAAATGCTGTTCCTTATCAGAACAGAATCCATATAATCCATAAAGTTATGACCTACTACAGAGACTATGTACAAATGCAGAGATTGTCAAAGATTTTTTTCATCCCCCGTCGTCCTGCAGTCAGACTTTGTCGGATAAAATTTCAAAGAAGGGAAAACATGTCCCATAATGGTCGAACTTTTTTGGTAAGGGAGTTGTGCGGGTGGGCCGTGTCCGTAGAAATTAGGCGAGTTTTGTGTGCAGTATTACATAATCATGTCATGCCTTTCCGAGAAAGGATCTAAAATACATAGTAAGAATAAGATTAGTTGAAGGAAGTCGTAACTAATCCGGGTTCCCATTCACAATAGAGAACGGAAGGAAGACGAGTTTCTGTAGGATCTTCTGAAGATATTCCATTCATGATTTCATAAGTGGACCTTGGATTGAGCAAAGAGTTTTTATTTTTTTGTAACTCTTCAAGCCTATCAAACCAAGTGATAATTTAAATTTATCATGCTGTGCAGGGGGTTCACATGAAATGATTTCACTCCTCCATATTTATGTTTACCCTTCGTCCAAGCTTTGTGACTAATTTAAGGATGACTTTTGAATTACTAATTTTATTTGACTTATAAATTATGAAAACAAAAACGTCACTGCTTTCTGTATTTTTTTTTATAATTAGAAGGATGTTTTGATCTGTTCATTTTCTTTGTTAAGGAGGTGGATTCATTCATTTGTTAATCGATTTCCTCCGATGATTCTTCCTTTTTAAATATTTTGATTTTGATAAACAAATTTTTAATTAACACTTTCCTCGTCCGTACATATTCTGATTTAATTCGTTTTGATTTATTTCCATGGAAAAAGTATGAGTGATTGAGTGATATGAATGACGTTTTGTCTGACCCCAACGATGCCTGACTTTTTCCTGTTTAAAACCACTCATAAACAAGTACATATTATCAATTTTAACTAAACTTTTATAGATATTTTGTTTCTGTGTTTATATACTTTGAATTTTTGAATCCGACTAAGGAATTATTATTTTACTGATAACGACAATGCTTGATTAGAACTGCATTTTTTGCACTTTTACATATTTAATCCCATAGTTTTGTCTGTAGTTACATCGTTTTATCTTTGGTGAACATGCGTGCACATGTCACGAATGAAACAATAACATTTATTTTTTTTTATTTTGTAATTTGAGTAATGAGGATTGTCGGTTCGGTTCAACGTTTTCATCATTAATGATTTTTGTTTCTTTGTCTGATGGGAGTTTCTGTTCAACTTATGCATCTTTCATTGCATTTTGGTTGAAACTGTTGTCATAGAGAATTATTCTCTGGATTTAATGTGTCAAAGTCAGTGGTAGGTGTCATAACTTGTAAAGTCGCTTCCTGCCGTCATTCCGAATGAAGTTAATGGGATAATTAAATCATGAAGACTCGATAAAACTTTGTCATTATGTTTTCCAGCTTTCCACCTTTTAAATGGTTGGATGTAAAAACACGTTAAGTCTCTTCTAGCGCTGGAAAGCATATAAAAATAGAAAATAATACATCCTCATAATTCAAAATGTGACATTTAAATCCTTGTTATTACCGTCATTGCAAGGCGAGGATAAATTGTCACTTACGATAGATAATTAAGTCGATGTTGTCATAATGCACACAAGTGGTGCTCAAATCGTTTTTGATGTTCCATTTTAAGAGATGCACCTGTTAGTTGTGAATGCCATGCCATCACAACACACATTTTTTTTTCCTTTCCTCCAAGTCATGCTCAACATATTCTGTCGAGTCAAACATTTCTCAGTGCTTACAGCACAAGCTACCATTATATGTATTAAAATATAAATATGAGACGGTCAGGTAGGAATTATTGATAAATTCGAAGAAATTATTTTGCCAACACGTTAATTTTGTTAATTTAAGCCAGATATTAGTTTTGTGGATGAGACCAATTATCTGTCCCAATAATTTTCATTTCAATGGTTTACGTTGCTAAAAGAAATTAGAATTTTTCAAGAATTCCAACATGACCGTAACATAATTTGTTGGAACTACGCCAAAATATGATCAAACAATTATTCGGTTTCTTTGGGACACCATGTAATTATTACAGGTGATTACGTCACTCTTGTTCGGATTGCTCATCACTGTATGTAGAAAGATAATGATGGTTGATGGTCAACAGTATTATGAGTAATCCGTGAATATTCAAACTGACTATACGGGATATCACTTTACGTTAATGTGTTCCAATTCTGTTAAACTGGAATTAATTGCAATTCATATTAATTTGTTCATGGCCGATAGCGTGGTATTATTATTTAGTTTTGAAGCGAACGACAAATGAGTGTCGGAATATTGTTATTTCTACATGGTATAGCTAGCTGGACAAGGAAGTTTGATGTGGTTATTTAGTAACACGTACAGGAGATACGTAATTTTGTTTTCGTAGAAATTGAAGACAGAAGGAAATGACAAATGTAATCACATTTAATTTTCTTAGGGACTTCCGTGTATAGGCTGATGATAATTGAACGCATCATTGAATTTGAAAGCTGATAATTTTGGAAATCAATGAGGATGATATCGGAACACAAATTCTAATAATAAATTAATGGAAGAATCCTTGCTGTTTAAAATGGTTTGTTTGATTCTTCATACAGAAGCAAAGTACGAACGTGAATGCAGTAAATGTTATTCTGTAACACTATGTACATAAATGTATTTAAAGAATTCTAAAATTGAATGCATAAATATTATATTTGAAATGAACGTCAAAATGCATTTGAACTACGCTCATTAATGTGCTGAAATAATTGTATAGTTTTAAAAGTGACTGAATAATTAGACATACAAAATTTCATTGCGGTAGTTGCGCTTACATTCAATTTGTAGTATCTTGAACTTGATTATTTGCATTCATTGATTTCATTAAATCTTCAATCTTCAAATTGTCTTACATGTAATTTAAAACGACTAGATTTTGAAATATAATAATAAAACAAACAAATACGAATTAGATTTGCAATTTTTGAAACAAAAATGTAACAATGCTTTTGTTTATTACAGGCCTCGATGGATTTACCACCCGATAAAGCGAAATTATTGAAACAATACGATGACCAACGTAAATGGGAAATTGTCTGTGATCAGGTAATTGCTTCATAGACTAGGCTTTAAATCATGAATCAGTCCAAGTAAATAAACCAACTGTTATTTTATTATTACTTGTAGGAACTTGTTCAAGCTCGTGACCCTCCGACGCTTTATCTCCGAAAGTTACAAACTTATCTGGATCCAAAAGCCACTAGAAGCTTCAAAGTAACTAATTTAGACTACAACGGATTAACCATGTGATTTTCAATATTTTATAGTTGACATCTGGCCGTAATATTTGTTCGCATTAAAACAGAAAAGAAAAGCCGTTGGCGATTCAACGTCCACACAAGTGCTAAAAGATTTGGAGATTTCGCTACGAACGAATAACATAGAGTAAGTTTTTTCTATTTCAAAATTTCACTTGAAGCTTTTTTTTTTGAATAATGATTTTCCCATGCATTATGTAGATGGGTTCGAGAATTCCTGAACGAAGAAAATCGAGGGTTAGAAGTCCTCGTCGAATATTTAAGTTTTCGCCTAGTCATGATGAGGTAAGTTTTCACCTGTATCTAATGTCTAATTTCACCTTTGGTAAAATTATTGAAAATATTTACGAGCAAGAAATCTAATTTCAGCCGTACATTTTTATTATATTAATAATTTCAGAACTGATGATGAAACAACAGATGAGACTGATGGTCAAAATAGTACCGGAAATTTGAGTAATGGCGGAACTGGGACACTCAAATCTATGTCAAATGGAACTGGAACTCTTGGGAGTAATAAGCCTGGAAATCCTGAAACATTGAAGAAGAGACAATCCCGTCTCCTCACAAAATTAAATATGGGAGATGCTAAAGATGATATTCATGTCTGCATCCTCTGTCTCCGTGCCATCATGAACAATAAACATGGATTGAATAGCGTCATCCAAAAACAAGAATCCATCAATGCCATAGCCCTAAGTTTAAAACATAAGAGTTTACGGACCAAGGCTCTCGTCCTTGAATTATTGGCTGCCATTTGCCTCGTTCAGGGCGGTCACAGTATTATTCTTAAAGCATTTGACAATTTCAAGGACGTAAGTCGTTAATTTATGTCAAAACTCTCGTCAAAGGAGGAGGTACAAACCTTATGGGAAAAAGTACGCCGTTGAAGTTCTTTGGATTTTTGATATGTTGTAGCTCTTGTGATCCTGAACAACTTTTGTGAAGGTCCTACACCTAAAAGTCTAACCGTTTGGCCGCTAAAAGCACACAGGTTGGCATATGCTATGCCATGAAGTGAAAGCGAAGGTGAAAATCACTCTACGGCATAGCGCATGCCCACCTGTGCATTTTAGTGACCAAACGGTTCGAATTTTGGGGGTAGGATCTTCACAAAAGTTTCTCAGGATCACAAGAGCTACAATATACAAGAAAAATTGCAAAAATTCCAACGGCGTACTTTTTTCATAAGGTTTGTGCCCCCTCCTTTAATCAAATTAATGAGTGCCTTAGAAAATGGAACCAAAATTAAGTTTCATTTTGAATACAGGTGTGGAAGGAAAGACGAAGATTTGAGACTCTAATGGAACATTTCATGCATTTTGAAACCTTTCATGTTGAATTTATGGCATCATGTATGCAATTCATTAATATCGTTGTCCACTCCGTGGATGATATGAATGAACGAGTTTACCTCCAGTACGAGTTCTACCAATTAGGAATTGATCATTATCTCGACAAATTAAGAAATACTCCGTCCGAAGAATTGAGGGTAAGTTAAAAACAAGATGTGGTCTGATTCTGTACGATTTTATACCGAAGCATTTTTTTTTTCAAATTGTTCTCAAGGTACAAATCTCAGCTTACCTTGACAATGTTTTCGACGTGGCTGCCCTTATGGAGGACTCTGAAACAAAGACGGCTGCGATTGAGCGCGTATCCGATTTGGAAGATGAACTCTCAATAATCAAAGAAATGTATCAAAAATTAGAAATGGATTCCTTGTCTCGTATGGTAGATATGGAACAACGTATCAAAGAAATATGTGATGAGCGTGATAATCTGATTTCTAAACAAAAAGAGATAGCTGAAGAAGTGACAACTCTAAAACGTACGGTTACACAAAAGGAGGAGGAGTCTAGGAATTTAATGGAGAAATTCAGAAGGAGTGGGAGTCAGAATATGACAATTGAACCTGATTCCACATCCAAATCACCCCTTCCATCGCCTAACATCGCCGCCCCTGCCCCTGCTCCGCCCCCACCCCCTCCTCCATTTGCCCCACCCCCACCACCACCTCTTCTCCCTGGAGGTGGACTCATGGGACCACCACCTCCTCCAATGATGGGTGGAGCCAAAACAAACATGACTATCAAAAAATCCATTCAACCTAATTGTAAACTTCCAACACTCAATTGGACCGTTTTGAAACCGCGTGAAGTTAAAGGGACAGTTTTTAATCAGTTGGATGACTCCAAATACTACAGTGTTATTGATTTTGACCAATTTGAAAGACTTTTCAAGATTGGACCAGCCGGTGGTGTTGAGCGTAAGTTTTTTTAATATTTGGGACGGTGGGCGAGCGAAGCGAAGGCAAACGTTTCGCTTCGTTCGCCCTTCTGTGGGGCAGTCGTGACGGGACGACATACATTCTAATTTATAATTATTTACTTAAACTGTTCTTTTTCTGGACAGATCGGAATTCTGATGATGGAGATGGTGAAGGGTTAAATAGTCAGGGATCTAAACGTTTCAAGAAACCAGAAGCAGTGTCCTTGCTCGAACACACACGACTTAGAAATATTGGTAAAATTTTGTATATCATTTCCTTTGGAATGACTTTTTTAATTATTTTTTAAAAATATTTTTGATAGCCATATCTCGAAGAAAATTCGTCGATCTTCCAATTGAAACCGTAGTGAAAGCAATAAATGGACTGGACTTGACTATTTTGAAAATAGACTTGGTCGAAGTTCTACAGCGAATGGTTCCCAACGAACAAGAGGTTTAAATTTTACTAAATTTTGTGTTTTTTTTTGAAAATAAGGTTTTTTCTTTTTCATAATTTTTTTTGAAATTTAGTCCAAACTCTACAAGGATTTCATAGTGTCAAAACGAGATCCAAATACATTGACAGAAGAGGATAAATTTCTTCTTCAATTGTCACGTGTTGAAAGGATTACAACAAAGTTGGCTGTGATGGCGTATATTTCCAACTATTCTGAAATAGTCACTGTTCTTCAACCTCAAATTCATTCTATAATTATGGCATCAAGATCTGTTCATTCCTCAGAGAAATTTCATCAACTTTTGGAAATCATTCTAGCATTTGGGAATTACATGAATGGGGCGAAGAGGGGTCCGGCCTATGGTTTTAAAATTCAGGTAAGACTTTGTAATTAATTCACACATGGTTGATTCGGAATCGTTTATTTTTTTATTTTTTTTAATGTAGAGTTTGGAGTGCTTGACGGACACAAAGTCAGTTGATAGAAAACAGTGTCTGATGCACTACATAGCTGATACAATTTCAAATCGCTTTCCAAATCTAGTCGGATTCTTGAACGATCTTCAATTTGTGGAGAAAGCATCTCAGGTTTCACTTGAAAATGTTTTGAGTGATTTGCATGATTTGGAGAAAGGAATGGAGTTGACGAAAAGGGAGTCCGATTTCCTCAAACAAAAGAATGAAACAAATGCTGTAATTGACTATAACATTCAATTTTTATTTCCAGTAGGCCGTAAAATTATTTTTGTGTGTGTTAAGGTCATGAGAGATTTCCTCACTGCTTCCGAAGATAGACTCATTAAAATCAGGGGAGAATGCAAGGCGGCAGTGAAAGATTTTGGGGATTGCGTTGAATTTTATGGTGAAGAGCGACAACAAACGGATACGAGTGGGTTTTTCTCCACTATCTTAAAATTCATCAGGGCTTACAAGGTTGCAGAGACTGAGAATGAGCAAAAGAAAAGGGTCACTCTTAAGAACCAGTCTCCACCGGGACCTAACCCAAAATTGGTCGGGAAAAAACAGCAGGTAAAATTTTTGTCATAATTTTCTTGCCTTTTTTGTAATATTAATTTTAGTATTATTAATTAATAAAATTGTTTTACTTTTTAATTTTAGGAGGCTCTTATCAATGAATTGAAAAGACGTCAAGGTGGTCCTCCTGAGAATAACAAGAAAGAAGTGTATAATGGAGCACTGGAAGATATTTTGTCAGACTTGAAGAATGAACCTTATCGTAGGGCTGATGCCCTCAGACGAAGTCATAGAAAAAAAGTTGATCAAAGACTTTCAAGAAATTTTGATGAAATTGACGTTTAGCCCCCCAGTTTAAATAACTCAAAATATTTTTATTGTTTCAAGCCAAAAAAACACGATCGCCAACCTGGTATTTATGATAGTCAAGTCTAATTATGTTTTGCGTATTGTAATTGTCACCTTATGGTTTGCTTGAAGATGCGAACAAACAAAAACTTAGAATTGTTACCTTATTTAATTATTATACTCAATCCAAGTGTGTCGCAGATTTACAAATTTAACCTTCCTGCCACAAATGTAAATATTTAATGTTGTTAATTAATTGAGTCATGTTTGCACGAATTTAACTGTGTTATCTATTTTTATAAAAACACGCATTAGGTTAATTAGGGGGAATGAAAAATGTTTCACTCTGTGAGCATCTTTGCATTATAAAATTGAAAGTGTCTGAAGTGACTAGACACAGAACTTTCTCATTCAAAAATATAGTACGAAAGGAAACACGATCGCTCAATAGCACGAACTAAATTTTTGCTACAAATTCTTCGCCTGACGCTTGTGTGAGGTCACAGTTAAATTTCATTTTGACAAAGACTTTATAAATTTAAAAAGTGCCTTGCTGATGAGACAAAATACGGAATTGAATTGACCACAGATGAGTTTAAGACTAATTACCGTGCAAATTCGAATTGTCCTTCGGTGTACTTTTCCTCTATTGTGATGTTTCCGTCTGAATAGTGTTAAGAATGCATTGCTGACCTCTCTTCGAATTATGTTCGTTAAACTAGTACTTCCGTTCCGACTTCATTCCAATATTTGAACATTATTTGTTGAAAATTGCCTTATTTGTGACTTTATTTAACCCTATTCAGAGCGCAATATTTATAAATAAAACCCAAACACATTTGACATTGAAATATTTGTGTTTTTTTTTTTAAATGCGACCAATCAACAAAACTTTGCCGTTTAAGGATTAGGTCAGGAACGCGGGCGCGGTGAGGATTTATCTTAAAGTCCTTGTAAATAAAATTGAGGAAAATTACAACTGTGAGTCAAATTAGAACATTTATTACTTTACTACAGAAGTCAAATTGGAATAACCACCAAGAATATTCTACATCTTGCGCTAGAATTTTAATGACTGACCATTTCATCAAATAAATTAATTAGTAGTCCCCGTAATGGAGACGCGAGTCACTCCATTACGGGGACTACTAATATATTTATTTGATGAAATGGTCTAAGTCGCGTCACACTGATCATCCGACCCGACAGCCTTCAGGACAGGCTGGAAAGGTCATTTATTAATCACCCGTTCTCCATCGTCGAAGGTTTTAAATTTTAAATCAGTAGATTTAATTCTCGTTAAATATTTACACACACTTTATAAAATATTTAAAAATATTTAATGGTGTCGGAAGTCTGGGAAGTAAATTTTTTAATACTTATTAATTCTTTAAAAGGATGGGTGCTGGGAGCCCTAAGTAATTCACTGGCCGTACTTACGAATGTTTTATGACGTGTCTACTTTCTTACTGCAAAAATAAATTACGTAACTTCTAAAACAAAATATTTGTTTCAATTTGTAAGGTTTATGAAAAGTTAAGTTTCTGACAGCACTCACCCGTAATGAAATATTATTATTATTTCATGGAATGGGCGGGTTCTTTCTTCGTATTTCAGAAAGAATTTACTTACTGGATACTGAATAATTGACACTACACTTCGAAAGAACGATCCGAATTGCGCTGGACTTTTTCTCATGTAAATATGAACAGGTTGTGAAATACTTCTACAGGGTCATGCATAACCTTTGCCCCCCCCCCCTGGCCAGAACAATCTGGGTGGGCCGGACGAAAAGTGAGGTTATGCATTCCGTTGAGAATCTTATGAACGATCTAGGGAGCTATTCCGCTTGAAAATCCGACATGCGTAAGAGCGCTGACGAGCGTTTAAGTAAAAATCGGCATGAAAAACTGGATTTTTCAACGGTATTTGGCAAAAACGCGACCAAAATAATTTTTTCGATAATTCTGTCGATGCAACCTTTTTTGTAATAATTTTATGCAATTTTTAAAATTTTGTTGGACCGGCTCGGAGTAAGTCAATTTTTTGCTGCCAGGGCGTTCGCGTTCGGAGGAGAAAATCTGATTTCAATCAGGAATCAGGTTGGGGGGGGGGGGCAAAGGTTATACGTGACCCTGTATATGGATTGAAACTATTGCGGTATAGCACCCACATAAAACTCTGGCTCGTCCATCCGAATTTATTTAGTTTTGGAGGAAGTCATCGCTTCAGACGATCCTGAACCACCTTGACGCGGAAAGTTGACATTCTAACTTCAAAAGTGGAAAATGTTGTCACGTACCTTTTCAAAAATACTGAGATTCCTTTATCATTCGCTCTACCTGCTCGGAGTGATTCCTATCCGTGTCGATAAATCCAGTCAACCGATTCAAATACATTTCGACCCAAAATCGTGCCGTTCTAGAATTTTCTATGCCTTTTCATATTTTCATGCCTTGGGAAGATTGGGCCTTGGGATGGTATGGTTCGCTGCCATTTTTGTTGTAGAAGTTGAAGTTTGGGAACAATTGGCAAACATTCTCGCACTCCTCGGGCACGTTGTCATTATTTTTTTGATCATATTTTGTGTACATTACTTAAATGAGTTTGTGAACATCGTGAACGATATCCTGATTCTTAATACGAAATTGGCAAAGTTCTTCGGTTGCAAGGAATTCGAAAGTGACGGTTTGGAGGACTACTACAATTTGCTGGCAGTGCAGTGTCAGCCCTTGTAGGTTGCGCATTTACACCTTTCCTTTTATGTGCTTATTTGAGTCTTGAGCCGAAAACTTTTTATTACTTGGTCCATCTTGTTCAAAAAATGATTACGCGTGAATCCTGTGAAGCCTTTGTCATTCTCGGTGGTTCTTACTTTATAATCACGGATCTCTTGATCACTATATTTAGCTTTCTAATTGTCTCCGTTCCAAATTTCATCAATGTTAGTCTGGAACAGTTGCAATGGTAAGGAGCCGTCGTTTAATTATTTCTATTATTTCGGCATGTATAACTCCGATTGTACAGGGTGACGCATAACCTATGCCCCCCCTTTGGCAGCCCAATCTGGGGGAGCCTGACAAAAACTGAGATATGCATTTTGTAGACAATCTTAGTGTGGATCTAGGGAGCCATTCCGATTGAAAATCCGTTGCGCGTAGCGGCGCTGACGAGCGTTTAAGTAAAAAACGGCATGAAAAGCCCCCGAAAAATAGGCTTTCTGCTATACAAAAACGTGCTCAAAATAAAAAAAAAATTAAAAAATCCGTCGATGCCACCTTTTTTGCATTAATTTTTTGCAATTTCTAAAATTTTGTTGGATCGGTTTGGAGAAATTCGATTTTACGCTGACAGGGTATTTCGAAGAAAAATTCTGATTTCTTTCACCAAAATGCCCTGGGAACGAAAAGTTTCTCCAAACCGGTCCAACAAAATTTTAAGAATTGCAAAAAGTTATTGCAAAAAGTTTGCATCGACAGATTTTTGAAAAAAGTTATTTTGAGCATGTTGTTGTAGCAGAAAGCGTATTTTTAGGCGGTCTTTTCATGCCGCGTTTTACGTAAACGCTCGTCAGCGCCGCTAGGCGCAACGGATTTTCAATCAAAATAGCTCCCTAGATTCGCAATAAGATTTTCTACAAAATGCATATCTCACTTTTTGTCAAGCTCCCTCAGATTGGGTTGCCGAGGGTTGAGCAAAGGTTGACCCTTTATATTGTTTTAATTTCTCAAACTTTAGGACTCCAACCGGATCTGATGGACGTGAACGAAAATTCGAAATGCATACGTACTACCGTTCATTCCAACTTCTGCATTCCAAGATTGATCAATTACTTGGACCATACGCCCCGGCTATCGGTATACTCGGATGCGCATCATGCACTTGTGTAGTTGTCGGCTGCATAATTGGTCATAGAACATTGGGCCCTATCTTGATCATGTTTGGAATTTGCGTAATCGTTTTTCTCCTGAACGTTTTAAGATTCGGGTTCCAAATTGGAAGTCGAACAGCGCAGTCTGGAGAGGTCTTTCCGGAGTCCCTCAAAAACACAAACTATCGAAATAAATTGGACACTCGATACATTCGTTCATATCGTCCATTTCGTTACCATCTCGGATCATTCGGCAGAGTTGACGCGACTACATTTCTTCTCATACTTAATCTAGGAATTGTGAATCCAACCATAAATTTACTTGTTTTCTATATGGGGTCTTAGGTATTGAGTTATAATTATAAATGTGTGGATTTATTTTAAATATGTACAATGTTTATTTATGTATGCTAGAACCGAAGGAATAAAAAAAAATTAATTCGTTCTTATTAATTTTGAATTCTTTCGAAAAAAGTTAGAATCAAAAGTAGTCCACTCAATTTTGCAATTTTATTAAAGGTAACACATTGAAGGAGGAACTATTTACCGTTGTGTATTTTCTTAAGGCTACATAAGAATAATCAGTATGGACATAAACATCAGTTTTCCAATAATAAGCTCTGTTCTGAACTTATAACTTACGGTTCATTACTCAAATTAATTGCTCTTTAACAATGGTGACATAATAATTGTCGTTTGCACGTGAAAAGAAATCTATCCTTGAAGCTCTTACAAATTCACATCCCTAACCTAAGAAAAAAATTGACAACGTCAACGTTGTCAAATATTCTAAACAAAACTTGTAATGAAATTCATTACTTCAAGCGAGACATCCAGGAATGCACAAGGAATGTTTATCATAATTAATTCGATAATACATAGAATATATTGGACAATAGTGCAAAAATTTGGCACTGGTTTGATTGGAATTAGCGTCTTCCTGACAATTGTCTTTGCTTTGCAGTGATTCTCAGATTTAAAGCTCCTGTTCTCCGCCTGTGTACTTACTGTACTTGACGCAAGGTGCACAAAGTACGTCATTCCCACTTGGACAAAATTTACGGTTCGCCAATGATGTCTGACACATTTTACAGTTGAAACAATCTGTATGCCAATGACGATCTTCATAGGTGATGAATTTGGATCCAATCACACCTAAAATACAATGAATTACAATTAAAGTACCTGGTTTTTTTACTCAACTCATTTCACATAAGTGTATTCGTAAAATTGAAGCGGATTCTGAACCTGCTTAGCAAGGTTAGGGGCTTTCTCCTTCGTAGAAATAAAAGATAAGTCACAATTTCACCAAAAATGTGTAATAACCACCACTATTACCAATTTTTACAGTTTCGGATCGAATTACGAATTTCCCTAACAAGTGTCACAACATTCCGCCCACCTCGATTTGTAATTTAAAATTAAATCCGCATACTCACCAGAAATGACCTTTTTGCATGCTGTGCATCTTTTCGCAAAAAGTTCGTCATAACATCCTCCACAGTAAGGGTGAGTCTTATCTTTCGTGGAATGGATCGGAACTCCAACCAAGCTCTTTTCACAGTGAGTGCACAAGAAACAGTCCCGATGCCAGTGTTCATCCTGGTAAACAATCCCCATTGCATTTTCTGGAGAAATCGTCAATCCACATTTCTTGCACATTTTCCCGAATAGAATACAGAAACACGTTTGACAGAACACACTGTCCTCTCTTGGGAAGAACGAGGTTGAACCTATTGGTGTTTTGCAGTGATCACAACAGAAACATTCCTCGTGGTACTGTTTGGATTGATATTCCACGATTTCACCTGAAAATAACCAAATAGTAGTTGAAGGACGGTGACCAGGTGACCTTTTGAAAAGCTATGAGCTAACCTCTTAGAGATTTGTCACAAGCGGTGCATTTGTCCAAGTAGAGGTCATCATAACAAGAAGAACAGTATGGTTTTTCTTCCTTGCAAAATATTTCTTTATTTGCGTCCATGACCGTTTGACACTGGGTACAAGTGAAACATGTCCGATGCCAGGGTTGATCTCGGAACATGAACCCAGTTGTGGTCATCAATTGTTTGCATTTGACACATTTCTTCCCACTTGTCTCAAAGTAACAGTCGGCACAGAATATTCCACGATCTGCATCACAGAATCTCTTGTCTCCAATCACTTGGTTGCATTTGGAACATCGGAAACAATTCAAATGCCACGGTTGTCCTTCGTAAACAATTTCTTTTGTATCTGCAGACAAAATAAAATAATTTAGTTAGAATTTTATATTGGATAACGCTTTTTTAATAGGTGAGCTCACACTTGTAAAGAAACTAACAATTACTAAAAACAATGGCACACTCAGACTTGGGTCAATTATATTAAAAATGTAATTTAATTACAAATTACGAATTACAACCCCCATTTCTGATTGCAATTAATTATGATTACAAATACATGGAGAAATTTCGAAAGTAATTAACTACAGTTACAATTGAGTGGACAAAAATGGAAAAGTAATTAATTTCAATTACAATGACGTAATTGTAATTGAAAATGCAATTACAATTACAAATTACAATTACTTTCTTAAAATTATGATTCTATGTGTGCTAATCTTTGTATTTGATGGTCAAATTTTTAGGTAATTGTAAAAGTAATTGAGAAAAATATAAATTTAGTTACAAATTTCAATGACAATTACACACAATTTCTAAAGTATTTAATTACAATTACAAATTACAGCCGGGATTCTGAAAGTAATTTATTACAATTACAATTGCCTAATTGTAATTGTATTTTATAATTCAAATTACAATTCCCAATGTAATTGACCCAAGTCTGGGCACACTTACATTCCAGACACTTTTAGCATTGTGTGCATTGTTGTAGGTATCTCATTATGACCACAATTTGAATGAAATATTTGTATATGTACATATTTCCTGAAACTTGAAGCATTTATGAACAAATTACTGTCAATATTTAACATTAGAATATTGAAGTTATGGAAAAGTTGTTGAAATTAAGAGAGGAGATAAGAGAGTATGGCTGTGTGACTGTGACCTTGAAATATCAATTTGACTTTTACCTCACCTTAGTTTGTATGGTGCTATAATTGGCAATGTAAATTAGATTTGACGTTCGTTAACGTAGTCAAGTCAAGTGAGTAAATAGTAGATAGCTCACCAATACATTGACGGTGTGTATTTTTATCCGGGTTTGCATCTTCCTTTTTTAAAAATAAAAGATTAGGAAGGAGAAGATGACGAAGGGAAAACGTCGTTGGGAGATCTTTTTTGGGAAGGGTAAACCTATTCTAGAAATAGAGTCAGTAGTAATTAAGTAAGGAGTTTGTATCAAACTAGAAATAGAGTCAGTAGAAATTAAGTAAGGAGTTTGTATCAAACTAAAATTCATCCAATTAGTCATAATGCCCCGGTGGCGCAATCTGGACAGCGCATTCTACTTCTAATGGGATGGTTGTGAGTTCAAATCTCACCCGGGGCAAACTTTTTTTTTGATCGAATTGATGTTTTTTATTTTTATTATTACTAGGATTAGAATGGAGAATTACTGAGAAGAAAACCGTTGATGAAACCCATTTAAAGATAGGATTGGTGACTCAAAAGAGTCAAGAAATGAACGTTTTAGGCAGAGATTAGAATGGATTTATCCGTTTAGTGTACTAGAACACAAAACCGAATTTGTAAATTAAATTATGGAATATCTG
>JAQGCA010000568.1:0-26035 GCA_034698945.1 Protaphorura quadriocellata
GTAATCCGGAAACAAGTCGGCGGAATGAGAAAACAGACTTCAAAATATCAATGGTTATATGCTTATTGGATGATACCGCAAATAGAACTTTTCACATCCAGTTTCGTTTGGCGTTCAATTTTCCTACGGACCGTGCACATATTACACAGTATTTTCTAGGTGGAATCGGAATCCGAAAACCAAAAAAAATATGAATTCCGATTCCGATTCGAATTATTTTTAAATACGGATTCCAATTCTAATTCTGATTTGAATTATTATTAAATTCTGATTCTAATTCAAATTCCGATTCGAATGTTTCTGAATACGGATTCGGATTCTAATTTCAGATTTATAAATACGAATTCGAATTCGGATACCGATTCCAATTTTCGTCAAAATACCGATATTTTTCGAATTCGGATTCGAATTCCGATTCGAATTTCCATCCCTGCTCCCATGGTAATAACGTTATTACAGGCTCTTTAGAGTGCAAAAATAATTTAGGCCGTTATACCGAGAATACCTTTCACTAATCGAAAAATGTCAAAATTATAAAAGAAAAACAAGTCCATTCAAAATTTTCATAAAAATATTCTTTTTTTGAAAATCGGGTTAATACAATACATTGTACTTTCGAAATTATGAATTTTTGAAACCCGAAACATTTATTTGGGACACCCTGTATAATGATACCAATTCTACGATTTGAGCCAATTTCAGTGGCTTCGACTGCCCTCAAATACAGTCAAACCAAATACAGCCTAGTTCTTGAAGGAATAATTGGCGATGAGTGTTTCAATCTTTTGGTTTGAGTATTCGGCAAAAGTTGGGCTATCGTTGACCCGCAGCTGGTTTCCAACTCCTAACTATTTCTTAACGGCCCCGGTTCCAGGATGACCAATCATTTTCACAAAACTCGACCATGCGACCATGCCGACGAAGACTTTGTCCCTCAGAAACCCATTTATTTATTTGCTGTCCGGCATTCATCAAATAAAATAACACATTTTCCAGTTCATCTGCATTTTTTGGAATTCTTGAAGTTGGAATTTTAACAAAAGCTCTAATTATTTGAAAACTGAATCAGACGACTATGATGGAGTTGTAGGAAATATTTATATCCAGTCAGAGACTCTGAGCATGAAGGATTGAAACAAGATGTCGATGGAGTCTTCGCGTGTACACCTAAAATTAACTCTGAAAATACTTTCAGATTCATAAAAGACCATATCGTCTATAGTATAAATACCCACTTTACACCTGGTTTTTGGAGTGTAGCCAAAATTTCTAATGCACACATCCGTTATTCTAATAATATTTGTCAACAATACTTGATGAAGTTCCATATTGACTGAATACACACACTAAAATAGGGGTGCATGGGTATTCCGGTGTACGGCCATTAAATATGGTACATAGCCGTTTTCGGGGTTGAGCCTAAGCTTGTGTCTTCGTCGCCTGATTCTGAAGATTCATTCACTTTCAATTGAATCAATAGTCCCTGCCTTAAAATATTAAGCGTGCAGTAGACTTAGTGGAAGAAAGTAAAGACCAATGACGTACTACAGATATTTAATTAACACGTACTAACCTTTGAAGAAGACAAAATTCGTTATATGCGTTTGTCTAAATATGACAACACACAATTGCTTTCGGTTGACGCAAATACTAATGGATCGGAAATCGTAAAGAATCTCGTAACCAGATATTTCCAGTATGTGCTGCGCTGTAAGTGCTGTATTTTCTCCAGCGGAAAAAAGGCAAAAAGATTTGCAAAGGAATAAGTGCCAATGAAATTTGTGCGCCCGCTCGGTAATGAGTTCCACAGAAAATCATTATTTAATTACAAAAATGACAATCACTTCTGCTAATACCAGGTATGCTCATTGCCTTACATTTTAAACACGCTAGCTACTATTTGCAGAAACAAAAGACTTGGTGATAAGTCTGCACGAAGAACACACTTAATCTTATAGACACTCACACTCACACTGCCACTGCCACACTAATCACATCAATAATTTGTCCATTCGATAATAAAACATGTATTTATTCTACTAAACTATAAATGGTGATTGCTATTTTGATTAGTTTGTTACGAAGTCGGAATAATAAACACTTGACTGATAATTCGATGAATTATTTGTGTGATCCCATTTTACTGTTGAGGATTTTTAATTACAGTGTTGAATTCCATCCCATTCCTGGCAGTTATGTATTTGGTTGTTTGTTTTTTTCTTTATTAACGTGATAATCAACACAGTCACACATTACAGGTAATTTGTACTTAAATTAATAAGCACGGTCAAGTGAGAGTCAGGGTGGAGATTTCGTGACCGTTAAAGTTAGTCTTGACCTGAAGTAACAACTTGCTCAGTGGTTACGCCGAACATGTCTGAAGTTTACGTATGGACGTAATAGCATGTCTCGGAAAGATCCCCTATTTCAAGATAGCTATTATGATTTCATGACATTATTGCAGTTGCAATGCAATGAGCAGCTGCGTAACAATGGAAATGGAACATAATCGGAAACCCCGATAGTCCTGTAGTTCTGACAGCATTCTTTGATTTCGACTTATAGAAAAGTTTGTTCAACATTGTCCGCTCTAGACAAAATGAAACCGAAATTCCAATTCCCTAAAATCGAGAAGGTCCAATGAAACCCAGATGAGAGAGGAAGATGGACTAAACAGATAACAACGTGTCCTTTATTCAATTTAACCATAATAATGTTTGAGTTTTTTAATACATTACAATCATTATAATCTCACTAAAACATTCTAGTGACTAAACTACACATTACCGCCACACAACCTTGATAAATTTAATCTTCAAGAAGCTAATTCAAATGTGATTTCATTTTCATCTAGCAAAACCCATAACATCGTGCAAATCAAATAATACGGAAGTTATAAAAAATTAATCCGTCAAATCAAAGTATATCCAATAGGAAATACTTTAAAATGTACACCAATAATGCATTTATTAATTAGTAATCACTGGTAATCACGATAGTACGTCATTCCTACGCACATACATAAACGTTAGTTTACAAATCTAATAGAATCGGTAATGCAAGACCAGGATTCAGGGTTAGTATTTATGAATGTTCCTTCTTACCGTTTTAACATTTTTACACAGGACAGGTGAGAATGGGGAAACAAGAGAATACCAGTTAGTAGTTAAGTTACTCTTCATAAACATTTTAGACGATATGATGATGATAAGAAACAACAACAAACAACTAGTTTACGCACAGACATAAATATTATGATTGAGTATATGCTTCTTCATTCTTCTCTTCTTTTCTGTGTAATGAGTTAGGTGGTTGGTTTACAAAATATTATTTAATGTAGGAATAAGGCATATTATGTTTAATGAGAATCCATGTAATATTTGTGTATATTTTATGTAATGTGTGATGCGTACAACAAAGAGAAGTTACGAAGAGAGGTATCAGTGCTAATGACGAAATGCTAATTAACAATAATTAATTTTAATTATGTAAGTAACCTATGACGCATGGAGGAGACTTGTGGTCACTTACCTACTTACTTGGAACCAAATTAGTAAATACAGAAAAAAAACGACTGACTTGATTTGTCTTGTCAGCCGAGCATATCTAATATGGACAGTGCACACACAATGAACAGTATGTGGTTAACAGTTATTAGCTCGACAAAATTCTAAATTTAATTTGGCTGCATTCAAATTTAGAATTTTGATCTTAAAAAGTTCGTGCTGAAATAATACAAGGAGAGAAACGTACAACATTTATGTGGTCCCTCAGTTGGAAAGCGGAACTTCATTATTATGGTCACGGGAACAAAGTGACAAATATATTTGCACCCCATACCCTGCGTGATTTGCATTATGTTCGATTTTCTAATAATTTAAATCATGAAGCTTAAAAATAATAGTTTTCTAATCCCTGTCTCTCTCGTGAAAGTGCTAATAGTTGAACCCCGATTTATTTAAAAATAAACCAATTTTTAAACAATTTCAATTATTGCTCCTCGAACGTCTGCCATCTACGAAGGATCGAGATTTCTGATTTCCTTTTGAAGATTAGGGTTTCGTTTTAGCAAGTGGCATCGCCTGTTGAATGCCGAGGTCTCACAGCGCCCCTTGCAAACGAAAGTACGATTCTTGTTACACCAAACAAGTATAAATCTAACCGAAATAACGTCTTTTCAAAAATCGAGATCAAAGACTTATAATTTATTGTTTTGAATACTAAACCAAAACTGACTTGAGTTTAACAACGACAATATACACGAATGCCATTATTTGTATGCTGTGATACAATAAGTACACACTACACAATAGCAGTCCGCACAAAGTGATTATTGTCACAAACAGCTTTCCTTCACAAAGACGGAGGCAATTACTAAAGAACTCATAAATCGGTTCGTTGTTGGAATCAGGAGGGATTCTTTAATCCCTGAAGCTCATCCGGCTTTAAATCCCTAAGTTCTTCACAGGCCTTTCAATTCAGATGTAATTTCGATCATTAAAATTTAAAAAGCACTTTCTACTTTCCCCACGAAACCAAATGACATTTATTCTACAACCATGCAGACTACGAGACACATAAAATATGCAAAATAAATACAATGACAATGACTTTTCATTTTACCTCAGTCGAACGCGTGTTTATTACGAGAACTAAGCGAACGTCAAAAACTCAACAAAACGAAAAATGTTGAAATATCTAATACGTAAACGTACGACTAATCCAGCTACGATTTTCCATCATTACATTGATACGTTCTAGTACATTTTCGTAGCACACCTTCTTTGTAACATAGTTAATAAATATAATGAATCTACATTCCGTTTCTCCATTCCCCTTGATCTCTCTTGAATCTTGAACGTAGCAATAAAAATCTCCTTCATTGGCGATTAAATAAAAGCTAATTTTCTGGCCAACTCGCTACAATTATCAATTGTAGTGTGTAGCTCATCTTAAAATCACTAATAAGTTTTAATCAAACTTATCAAGAAGGACACGAATTTTAACGGAGCCATCAGCTCCACATGAAAAGAGTCGTCGTGAGGTGTCCAAAGACAACTGTGTGACGCCTTGCCCGGGGATGTTCTTAAAGAAACCAGATCTGGAATGTTCGCCTTGAAAAGTTGCACGAGCTTTTCCTGTAAAATCCCATACTCTAATATCTCCGTCAGCAGAACCAGTGCAGAAGAACTCCTCGGAGGGATCCAAACACATGCATTTTATTGCATTTTCATGACCTGCCAGAACATCATCAGAAAGTATTAAATAAAATTCGATCTCAGATTCAAGTTTCATATTCTCGTTAGCTCGTTACGTCAATATTCATCGATAATTTTTATAAATATTCAAATATTGTTATTTATCCATCGCCATTGCATGTGTTGAAAAAGTGTTTTGGTTTCCTGTTACACACGAACCTACGAACAGTTACTGTACATCATTCGTCATCACCGCCAACTCTTGTGTTGTGATACACGTTTATTTTAAAACGCTGTGTGACGATGAACAGGAGATTCGGAAAAGATCTCTACCATCCTAAAATTCGAACGTCGAGGGTTGAGTTTCTTCTGAAAAGAATAGCGACGGCTATAGCTATTCAAGAACCTCCCCGATGTTCAATACTTCATGTCCAGAAATGTTTACGTACAGCTCATCGAAAAGTCGCGCACGTGCCCACAAGAGAGAAAGCAACAAGTTTTTAAGTAGCTAGCATAATGTAAAAAACAGACTAAATTGACATTAATGTCAAGGTTGGCTTTTCAAATAAACCTTAACTGATCCGACTCCACTCAATCAACTTGTATAACCCTGGCCTTTCGAACTACATGTTATTCCAGATACATAAAAGTGATTGAGGCGAAGACACCAGCTCTTAAAAAAGTGTATGTCGTAGGTTTACTAGTAGGATTACATACAAAAAGTTATTTTTGCGAACGCTTTCGGTTTGGTGAGCCTCACGAAAATATTTTTGCAGCTGTATATTTTAAAATTCTAACGAACTGAATTTTCGTCAGCTTGCGAATTGTTGGATATCCACTTAATGTACGAGGCACAGGTTATTAAATTGTGGGTTCTTTGTACCGCATCAGCAAGGCTCGTAAAAATACTTGAAATGGGACCGGAGACATCTCTTAACCGTTAACTACTAATATTAATATGCAGAGAATCAGATTTGCTACAGAGTGAATACTGTCAAAAACTACGACATACACATGACGGGCGAAGATTGTACACCGTATGCAAACCAAACCAAGTGATGACGCATTCTCTTGGAATATGTTGAATAAAACCACTAAAACACTTATGTAACTAATAAAAGAGACACATGAGTTCATAGAGTCTGCACAAGCTCTACCGTCCATTCAAGATTATGAGAATAAACTAATCCACCTAAACCGAGCACTTGAATAAAATAAAGTAGCACCTTGAAATCGATGACGCAGAGACCGTTGTCTCACATCCCAGATGCAGATTGCACCCTTCTTCCCAGCAGATATCAGACATTGATGTTCCTCAGCATACAAAAGGGCCACACAACCCTGTTAATTTAAAGCGGTCAATAATTTTATACAGATGATGATCTCACACCTCTTATCTCGTTGATGTCTCAAGACAGAAAAACTCAATTTCCCACAAATTCTTCATTAAACAATTTCTATCTATGAAAAGTACACATTCTTTTATTAAAACGATATCATGTAAATAATATAAGTATTTATATTCGGGATTTGTGATCATGAATAAAATACATTCGCAACAAACCTGATCATGACAAGTGAAAGCTGCTACTTGGGCCTTTTTCATGGGCATAAGTGTGTCCCAAATTGCAACATTCTTCGACTCTGTGCTCATTCCTGCACTCGCTATTAAACTTGAACTTCCCAGAAATACAAAATCAGATGTATGCTTCGTGTGACACTGGACAGTCTAAAAAATTGAAATTATAACCCATGATTATAAGTTCAGTCAAATGAACTTAATATCAAAGACAGAATCTTACATAGAAGGGTCTCGAGTTAGCTCCGATTTGCCAAAGGCTTAATCTACCGTCACCTAAAATATTCGGAAAATAAATTGTAATTTTTGAAATGTTAACTTGTAAAACTATCCTACTTTATCCTGCTTACCATCTGAGACACCAAATTTACTTCCGTGAAAACGAATTCTGGTAACTTTGGCAAATGTTCCTGAAGGTCTAGGAACAGAAACGGGTTGCGCGTGAGAGAATTCCCACAGTCTAACTGAACCGTCCTGACTGCCCGAAAGATCTACATAAAAGTCCAGAAGTAATGTAAGGTTTGATTTGAACAATTGCTGCCGAATACTGAACAGTAGATCCCTTACACAAAGGTAATGTCGAGTGAGATGTCATCCGGCGAACGCCATCAACTCTGTGCTTTAAAATCTGAAATTAAATGATTAGTAAATATATTTATACGTTCGTTGTGTCCAAAAAGCAACTCACAACAAATCATAGTGACTGTACTTCGCAACGGAAAAGTGAACTCAACATAAAGATAAAACAGAAGATAATACTATGTGAATTTACATTGCACCGAATACTGGTTGACTATATGGGGAAGTAGAACATGCCAAAATATGAAAATCCAACGAAATGCTAGAACTATTAAAACAAACGTTTTTGTCAAATATAAACTTATTCACTCCGACATCCGAGAGGGTGTCGACACACTAAAGGTGATTCAATATTTCTAGCATACAACTGAAAATTGGTGTGAGCAGTAAATCTTCAATCACACAAATCATTTCTATTCAAATCAATATTTCATCACTAGCACAAAAATAAAACCCAAAGAAAAAGGTCGACTGAATCTCAAGCCCAGGATCACATTCTTCAACTATAACACATTTAGACGGCCATTCAAAAAACCAAAAACTGGGCGAGAATAGAAAATAAATTCCGAAATATAAAATCATAAAATAAGTAGGCAGAAAGGATATAATATTGATTTAGAGATGACCATTCGACCTCACCGGAGCCATGACACGTCGTGATCTCTCCAGAACATATTGAACATGAGCGAAGTTTGTGCATCCGGGAAAATTCACGCCCTTTATCTTTACGTTGAGTCGTTTCGGAGGCAATGAAGAAATAGAAATTACACACAATGTTATGTGAAACCTTTCCTCCAAATACAATTTGAATTGAAAATACGAAAAGACCAACAACACCAACGACAATAAGCCCTAAAACCTTACCAATGAGTGACTTCCTTTTTGAGGTTTCTCCAACTGCGAGATCATTGCGCGATCTGAAGGGCTTTGAACAACTAAATATGAGGAACTTGATAGAGTTTCAGGATCTCTGGAATAAACAGTACAAGTATCGGAATGTTCTTAAACTGGTTGCGTCAGAATGTCGTCTAACTCTAAGGAATACGTATGAACTTTAAATGACTACAACTTTATATTTATTGATCTTAAACGTACTTGTACAGATTAATGAGATCAAATTCAAACTGATCTTCAAATTTCCAAGTGTCCATATCTAGCAATACACCGACATCCAGTTCCTGGATTTCTTTCGGTGTGGACAATGCGAGTTGACTTGGGCTGGCCTGAAATACAAATAACGAAATAACAATGTATGTATTTAATTGGAACACAACATTTTAAAGGTACATATCAGTGTATTTATTATTCAAACCTGGTTAATACAGAATGCTGAAATCGACTCATGTTCCTTGTGGACAATACGAACCGGTCCTACCGGTGGACTATCTTCCTCGGATTCATTCTCACCCTCTTTGTCCTCCTTGGCTTTTGTCGTCCGGCCGTCTAAACTGTACTCCCAAAGTGACATCGTATCATCTGATCGCTTCTTTCCAAAAATGAAACGGATAAACATATCCTGGACGCATTCTTCTCGGACCAAATAATTCCATAATCGTCTAAGGCCAAACGTTGCTTTCTTCATCCTAAGCACATAAAATAAGGTAAACCAGTAATACAGTAAATTCCATTTGCTAAAACTCGGGTGCTAATTTGATCATATGCAAATAAATACTGTAGGAGATTCATAACTTAAAAATACGTACGGAAATGGCGTGTTAGAGGTGTCTAGTAAGGCTCTGTACTTATGGATGGGAGGACCTCCTAAGCTCTCAACCGCCGAGTTCTGAAGAAAATTGTGAGGTGCAGGGGCAAGCGTTTCAAGCTCTTTAAAAACTCGAGCTTGCCATACGTTGAGAACCCGAATGATACCATCCAAATATGGACTAATATGAGCCAGCTCTAGAATAAATAAATACGAGTATTAAGGTAAGAGTATATTTTCAAAAATTAGAAAAATACAAGAGAATCAACGGGGCACGCCTCTCTTACCAGTCATTTCAATTCCAGCAATGGAAACAATCCTTTGCAGTTCAGCTTTGGCAAGTTTTAAGGAAGCCAGACGCATGAGTCTCCAAGAGTACGAGAATGGCTCGTCTTCTCTATTAACCTCTGGTTGGACTTTAACTTTAGTATCCCAAAAATCATCTTCATCTTCCTCCTCCTCGTCCTGAGTTTCTTCCAGATCTTCTTCTTCGTCATCTGAGTCTAAAAATATTAGCTTCCCATCTGCCTCATCGAGGCGCATTTTAGGTTGGGACATCAGGTAGGAGAAAATTGACATATCCGGTGGTACAAATTTTTCCCGATAAGTTGGTCGCTCCTCCTATACAAGGTTAAGGATTACGTACAATTCAAGCTGTTCTCTGTCTCCCAAAACTGACAACCAGCCCCCAGGCTAGCAAGAATTCAAGGTCAAGTTTATAAATAAGCCCGCTCTTGTAAACAATACCTTTGAAATCGGCGTCGTTTGCGCTTTCGGACTTGTCAAAGTGAACTGTTGTCCCAACAATTTCATGTTGAATTTCATTCTGGCCTTGTTTAGACTAGCCAAAGTAGTCCAGACCGACGAAGGTGATGTATCTCCGCCATCTTTATCTGAAGACAAGCTCTGACTCTGAGGCTGCAATAACCCAAATCAAAATAGGTTGATGTAAATCGCAGTGAAATGTTTGCCACAGCAAAATTCAGAAATATAATGGCATGTGCTCCTACATGAAGTTGAGATGACATTTTAATTTGTCTTTTACATCCTCCTCCAAATATGGTGGCAAATGACTGAGCGTCCATTTTCTTTGCCAATATTCTATATATAGCTTTTGCATCACAAACGGCCAATGAATGAACAAGCAAACTTATAAATACAGCCCCATAGCACTCGATGAGCAAAAACTTCAGTTTTGGACTATCAGGATCTTCTTCCCGGGATAACATGCCTCTAAGAATGGCTACACCTGTTTGGATGAATTAAAAACAAACGTCATCACAAAATTTGACCACAATGTTTCAAATTCTCACAAACCTGGCCATTTATCAGGGGTGGAAATGACTCCTTCACCAGGCTGTCCGTCTACACCGACACTACTCCACCGCCTTCGCCGAGGTGTGTAAAGGAGTTGGACACCAACATCAGCCCTGGTTGAGTCATTGCCCTCTGAATCACTGAGGGATTGAAAGAGACAAGAAGACAGCGCGACACCAGAATCCCTCAAAACAAGCACCAGTCTCCAATCACAAACAACGCCGCTCAGTTCGTGACGGTCTACAGTATAACAGCTTTCCCTTTTCTTCTGGGTATTAAATTTCGGCACAACGTATGAATCTGCGTCATCTCCCCCAGAATGAATATCCGACGCTTCGACTTCATCTTCAAGAGGTTGATCTTCACCTTCATTTATATTATCACCGGGATATCCATTTGTTGTCTCTTTAACATGAGATTCTTGTGCGGGAGACTGTTTTCCTCTACTAGCGTCCGTGGTCAACGACTCAACTTGAAGGACAGGAACAGCAATTAGCTCTGCAACTGTTTGAAGAATATCACGAGCAGAGCATTGAATGAAAGACACCGCTGCTTTGTTTGGATTTGTTACAGCAGACAGCAATGGGAATTCTGAATGGAGGAGAGGCAACGGAGAGACTAGAGACGGGCCTGAACCACTGCTATGAACATTGGAAACAAACGTGACAAGATATTTAATTTGATACGTATTTTCAATTCAAACCATTTTGGAATTTTGTACCTTAAAGTATCTTACCTCGACTTTTCTTTCTGCAGTTCGTCCAGAAGGAATACTAACTCAATGTGTACAGGTGCCAAGGAATGCGCGTGAAGTCGTCCAAAAGCCAAGAGGGTCGCCAGTAAATGTCGATTTGATCGAAGCCATCTGCTTCGTCTTGACAAAACACCCATTTTCCACTCCAGGTCTAATTTTTCAGAAAGAAGGATATCAGTGAGTCCGCTCACATGTGGGTCCAGATGAGGTGTCATACTTCTTGATTGAAATAAAAACTATTGTTAGCATTTCTTGGGTTTGAGTAGTACAAAATTATTCCTAAAGTTTGACTGAAAATAATGCGAATTCCAATGAGCCCATACCTTTCTCTAACTGCCCATTCATCCTGGCTCAAGTCATCATCGTCACTCCTGTACCAACAAAGATCTCGTAGAGTGGGCACCTAATAATAATGCCATTCCATTAGTTTCTTTCATACACTGATATTGTATACATATAATAATCTTACAAAAAAAATGCTTGGGATTAGTAAGTCCAATTTGAATTCAGGATCAACCAATACATTCCAATACAGTCTCAATCATGCTGCATTGTTCATAACTTGAACTGAAAATATCTTCTATCCACCTCAAAACGATTATCGCATACCTGCTTTTCTAGCCACGCGTAAAGGTGAAGTCTGAGCTCAGTTCCTTCAATCTGCCCAACCATACTAACTAGTTCTTCAGACATCAGTTTCAGACAAGAGGCCAATTTTAATTCTACTGAGATCATTGTATGTGGATTATTCAAATTGTCTTCCTCATCCACTGGTTCCTCTCCAGGAGCACTTTCTATTGAGAATGCATTGCCGGCATTCGCAAGACTTTGTCTTTTGTCTGTCGCTGGCGTTGGTTTAGATTCTTCGGCGGAATCTTCATCTTCCTTATCGTCTTCATCCTCCCAGTCTAATTTCAATTCATCGTCTCCAAACCGGTTTCTTGGAGATTTGAAGGACGAAACGGGTCCGGACCAATCAAAGTTCTGAGCAGACTCAACTGAAACCATAAAACAGAAATTTAAAACACTCGATAATTTGGACAAATTACAAAATACTTACTCTTTTCTGGAACCATTGCGTGGTCAACAACTGAACTCCCACTCGTCCAACTGTCGTGGCCATCACTGCCAAATATGCCTGATTCAATTCTTTTGTCATCTTTTGAGGGAGATGCAACAGTTTTAATAGGACTACCGATCAAACTAATTGGTTGGCTGCGACTTTGAGTCAATTTTGGCAATTGCGTAAGAACATGGATAGCCAGAATCGGACACCCTGCAGCGTAGTGTTCATGAGCGGTTTGAAAGTAAAGGTTTCTCTCTCTACAATTTAAAGCCAGGGTTCCTTTGGCTTTATTCTGACGGACTAAAAATGGATGTGTCCGCAGGAAGACATAGAAATTGAAAACCCTAGAAGAGAATTTTGATCCTAACATTGCATCTAAACTGGCTTGGTAATCTTTAAGCATCCATAGGGCCATTGACCGAAGGAATGGATCATCATCTGACTCTATCCTTGGATTCATAACCTCCTGTAAGAAATTTAAAAAAAGTCAAAATAACACAAGTGCTCCACAACTTAGTTCAAATGAATCTTAAATATCAACTCAAAATTACATCGTGCAGAAGTTGTTTTACGGATGCCGGAATTGGATCTAAATCACCACCATCATACAGTCTAGCAACCACCAGTGCAAGTTGAATGTCTTTTAATTTTGCTAGACAAACTTCTAAAGCATCCTTCAGACTGCCAGCAAGAAGAAAGAAGCCAACGGCGTGTTCAAATCTTTGCTTTCCTAAAAGCGCGTACGCGTTCTTCAAAGCTGCTTTTCTCCACCGTTCTTGGGTGAAGTCGTTCGAAAAAAAGGCTGCCATTTTCTCATCTCTCTTTGCCCTGTACAAACCCCATACCAAACTTTTCTTCTTCATGGCCAAATAAAATAATGCGGCGTCCATTGGATCGTTTCCCTTCTGGAAGGCATACTTTGCCATTTTCTCCATGCTTACTCGGAGTGTCGCATTACTTCGCAGCCACCATCCGGCGCCTAAAAAACACTTTCATGTGAGTATGATAACTAATCCAGGGTAACTTGATTTAAAAGATTTGGCCAACCTAATTCCCTCATTTGAGGCCAGGTAATTTCTCCCTTCGAATAAGCCGGAATAAGGTTCAGTATATCTTCCTGAGATTCGGAATGAAACGCCCAAATGATGTCGGAAGTAGCGATACCCTGCTTTTGCAGTGCCATCCTTTGAGGCGGTGGGAGACATCGGAGTAGGTAACTATAGTGCTTTACAACAACGAGAAATCGGAGTCCACAGTCGTCTAAAGAATCTGTTCAGAATGAATATTTCTCTTTTTAAAATCAAATCTTGACACATTAAGATCGAACACTTGGATAAAATAGACAGAAAATAGTGCGGTAGAGATATCGGCAAACCTGGGGAGCCGTCATGCGTTGTCTTGTGAACAATTTCTGACCCATGATCTAGTCTTGTACCAATTGAAGCTACGGTATCGGCAACAGCAAGTAAATGCATCTGATCAAGCGCAGTTAGGCCGGGCAATTGGGCATGTGTCAATACACGGGAAAGTACCCTTGCTTGTCGTGTTCCAAACGATAGAGGTTGGTTGTCTCCACTTGCGGAGCGTCGTCTTTGCCTCACAGTTGCACTTTCATCATCATTCAAATAGTCGTCAAAAACAGACTCGTCCATGGGCTCATCAATTGGCTCCGAGTTGAACAAATCATTGTAGTCTTTCTGTAATACAAATTGAAACGTTTTAAAATTACGAGAATAGACATAAAACAAAAAGTGAAAGGTTACATTTTTATCTTCAGTTTGAGCGATTTGTTCCTTCTCAGACTGAAGGAGCAACCACAACGGAACTGGTGGTATAGACTTTATCTCCGCGTAGTTTAAATTTAGTTCATCAGCAGTTAGAGCAATAGAGTTTCGATGTTCCATCGGACTCGGAGGAGTTGGACCAGGAAAGCTCACCGACAGTGCACGCGAACGGGACCAACTTCTGCCTCTCCCGTCTTCATCATGTGGTAGTGAATTTTGCCTTTTTAGCGTGGTGACACTCCCTTGCATGCATCTTTTGTAAAAAATGAAAAAATGCATCACTAATACGCTAGCTCTGCACTACTAAAGAGTCGTTTTGCTAAATGATCTGAAGAATTCTTACCTGACAAGATGCCCCAGAATTACTTTCACCCATCGAACTTTCCCGGAGTTAAGCATTTCCATTAGTTGCTTAGGATGGAATTGCGGTAAGACAGGGAAGCAATGCCGTGTGTATTGAAATATTCCAACGCTACCAGAGAGCAATGATAATTCAATATGAGGTTTGTTAGGTATATCTTGGAGACCCGATTTAGCCAGCAATGTAGACGGTATCAAGGAATCCTTCGCAAGAAATTTTTAAAATAATTAAAATTAGAAAGAGTTCGGACGAAACTGATTTAGACGAAAACCACTAATGAAATCATGAAAACATACCGTCAAGTTTTCGAGAGTCCATTGTGAATAAACTTGCATTTCATTTCGCATGGCTACAACACAGACGGCATGAATCCAACCAAATTTTACAGGGAATGGATGTAGCCCGTCAGCAGAACTTAATTTGAAGGCATGAAGTGGGAGCCAAAATTGTGATTTGCAGGAAGTAGTGGACGGTAAGGCCTTAGCTCCAAACGTTATTGAAGGCTCACTACTTACGTGAGCAAATAAGCACACCTTTCAAAAAAATTGAATTATAAACTAAATTACAAATACGACAACAAAGACTAGATATGTTTACCATGTCCGAAATTGCTAGTGCGAGTATGTGTTGGGCGTCATGCTTTGGGACCCATTCCAAGTGAACGTCATCCACATCGTCTTCTGTTTTCAGTTCTATTGTATCTTCCAGCAACCAAGCAGTTCCTTCGAATAAAATTTTAAGAAAAATCGTTACGCACTGTTCGAGTAAACACGATGTCAATCAATGCTCTGATTCCAATATATCCTTTGGCCATATAATTATAATAATTTACCTCCTGTGGATTCGCATTCGTAAACCGTTACAGCATAAGTTGTTTTCTCGTCATTCTGTACACCGGCTTTTTCACATTCTTTCAAAACTGTTGGTTCAGAACCCTTGTCCATTTTGTAAACCGTCGCTATTCTTCCACTATATGCAGCACTTGCATGTAGCACCTGACACTCATTTTCGGCCTTCAAGCTATTCCATTCGTTGAACCCAATCGTATCACCCTCCCTTTGCAACTTCCAGACCTTAACACAGTCTTTCGAAGTGGTAATTAGGGCATACGAACTCCCACAAACGAAGTGTCCCGTGCAAGCTGAGAAAGTTTGAATTTCAATTCCCTCCCAAATGTTTTGCTTAAATAATTTCTCAACTTTTATGTTTAGAAATGATTTTTTTGCTGGCAATTTCATCTGTTCACTAGTAGTAATTATTGATGGAAATCCGTTAAGATGAGGTCCATTCACATTTGAGGTGACTTCAATACCGGGGATATCCGCATTAATTCTGTCCGGAGATTCAGGCTCATAAGTGCTAGTTTCATGCCCATGTTCATGTGCGTCCATAAGAACACAGGGTGTTGAAATTTCTATTCTCCAAACGTGGACTTGATTTTTGTTCTGGATCAGAACCAAGTGGAAAGACTCTCGATAGTCCAAGTGACCTCTCGTTAGTGGGTCCAAATTATCACGAAATACTTGAACAAAATTGATCTCACCATCGCACTGCACAAAAACAAACGTGATCAAACAAATAATAAACCTTTAGAGATTCAATAATTGAACCTCACCTGACTCTCAATTTTTTCCAGTTGCAAAATACATCCAGGCCTTGACGTTGACTGTTGGCTGACTACCGCGAACAAGTCTGGATCTCCGGTTTCGTTTTCAATTGCACCATGTATAGATGATAAAGAACTTGAAGACGAAAGACTGACAACGGAGTCCTACAAAAAATTGTAAACAATCTTAAAAACAAGAAATCGAAAACAATCTTAATAACAAAGATTCGAATACGGCAAACTGAGAGTTTTCATTTGTTATTCCGTTATTGCAAAACCTCAAAATGATTTTCGTTTACTAAAATGCTGCATTTTTGGGAGCTTTTCGTGTTCGTTTTTGTCCGTCAAAATTCTGCCAGATTGAAAACTTTGAGGAAAAGACATAACGACTTCCCAAAGAACGAAACTTAAATTTAAAAACTGTAAAATGAGAGTCGGAGCGGGGCGCTTGGATAGCAGGTACCGTTCCCTTTCTCTTCATACTGCGTACCCATAGTAATATAAGGCATAGAAGTTTCGGAGTGGGTAGCCTTCCAAAATAGTTCTTGAATTTACAAAATATTCGTTTGTACGGTTATTGAAAAGTTAAGGTCCCCAGGGTCCACTCTTAACTTACGTTCAGGGATGCTTTCCTCTTCCGATAAGCAGTTGAGATTTCGGCAAGTAAGTTGCTAGCATCGAGTACGGCTTGATAAACTCTGAGACTAGAGCCATCCGATGATATAAAACAACCTGAATTTGAGAAGAGGGATGTGCTGGGTAAAAGACCCGGAACCCAAGCCACGTGATGAAAAGCATTCAGTTCAGTCGAATTAATTCTTGCAACTTCTACAATCCCACCAGATTTGCAGAGAGGTCCAATTGGATCAACACGCCAAAGTATGAGCTCAGAACAATAGTTTTGTTGCTTATGATCTTCTTCCACATCTGAGTGGAATGCATGACTCGCCGCAGTCAGGGCCAATGGTAGAACCGGGTGGCACGCCATTTCTTTCACCTTACAATGTATATCAAAATTAAAAATGCGCGAAAATTCAAATTAAACAAATTCCACCCAAGTTAATCGTTTATGACATTGCACTGACAATTATTTATCCAGACATGCTCTTGTAGGAATCGCCTTTACGCTAGAATGCTATCTCACTTAAATGGGTTGGTAATAGGTTACTTACTAAGAATCTGTGACCACTCGCTCTTTTAGAATGAGAAACGCTCATGACATGGCCGAATTTAGAATCGTCTCCGAAGCACAAAGTCCAAAGATTCAGAGTTCCATTATGATGCTTTGTCATCATGGCTGCACGATTGGAAGCCAATTTCTCCAGTGGAAATAAGTACAAGTTCGGACTAGACATGCTTGTGGCATCCGCTAGTGGAATTGCTCCAGGAATACACGAGGAAAATGATACTTGAGATTGTCGGAAAGAACCTGTTAAAAAGTATACTTGTTATCGAGAATATTTAAGTCTTAAAACTATTTAAAAATAGAAAATATAATTAAAAACTGAAAACCCAACCTGGCATGTACTCATCGAGCCATTCGACAGACCAAACGAGAAACGATCCGTCAATGGGATGAAGTGAGACGAGAACATCTGGTGTTTTATGCCAGTCTTTGAGCAACGCTTCCAATTTCCTGTCCAAAACATCAATGCTTTGTGGAAATTGCATATCACTCAAAGAACCTGAGGAAGCTGCTGAGCTGAGGGATGGTTGGGAGCTATCATCGCCGCCGAGACTTTCTGGTTGTGACTGAGATTTAGTCATGCCCTTTCTCCTACCTTCTGTAAAATTATCATCGTAAAATTAGAGCTGACTGATTCGAAACAAAACACATTGCAATAATTGCAATTATACCGGTGCCATCATCAGTATTGTCTGAAGACTCATCTCTCTCTCCTTTCCGGCATAATTCCTGAAGTATACCCTCTGCTTGTTGAGTAAAGAACATTTCTTTGTTATTTATCCAGAACACACGAAAGTTGTGGTGCTTGAGTGGGGGGACGAGTGGAATGTCTGTTTCGGCATTTATGCTTCCAGCAAGATGGAAATGTACACAGGCACCATGATTTAGGAGCATCGAGTGTGAATGACTGTAATCCATAGTAGAGGACGAAGGATTATTCATGGACAGTCCCAATAGTGGAAGTGAAGTGTTCAGAGGAAGTGGAAATGCAGCAGTGATGGAATGTGTATTGTCTTTCTGACGATGTTTCCGAAGCTGAAAGCATGCCCTGAAAGAAAATTTAATTTGAAAATAAATCTTAAAATAGCGACTTCACTTAGCCTAACTCCAAATAACGAAACTTAAGCTACATTTATATTTTATTACGAGGTTGGAAGACGAGTGGGTACGGTTTAATACTCTTTGAATTGAATTAACCCAACCGGTCATATTCAATGCTCCACTATATCAACTTTCTTAATTTCTAGGCATAATATTGGAATAATTAGAAGAAACTGATCAGTGTCTACTGTTTAACATAATGGTCATTATTTTATTGTAAGCCTAACTCAAAAATTCTAAAAAATTTCCTAAATTATCCTAAAAAGAGTCCTAATTGATGTGCATTAACGTACATACAACAAAAGCACAAAACCATTAGTCTCTTAAATTCTCGGTAGGACAAGTAATTAATTTGCTTTATTCCAAAAGCTCATAATTACAAGTTAGAAGATAAGTGTTTCTCAAGATTAAGTCTCTGTACATCCAATAGACGCAGCAAAAAATGGCGTGTAGTAAACACAATCAATTTACGCGCTAAAACTGTGGACAAGCAAGGATGGGCGGATATGAACGCCCCTGCTCTGTTAAGTATAAGCTTAGTTTCAAATTCAAACCGCGCGTACTTTGTTCACTTTCAATCTTTCTTCTTATTAATTGTCACGGACACTGTCATCAGTTGAAGGCTACTTGATCGTGTCAACTCTAGTTCACTTACTCATCATTGAATTCGTCAAAGTAAGTTATCGTCGTTAACAGTAAGTGATAATAATTTTGTCATTAAGTACGAAACGACAACCGAGAGAATTAATTACTCAAATTTCAAATTTTCATCTCCTTCGAGACAGGCCCATGTGAAAGTCAAAGTTCAAGTTTATTTTGTTCTATCATTTATCGCACCGTTATGGACGGATTCCTTTAAACCAGCTCGCCTAGATAATTGAACTTGTTATTTCTACAGTGAAAGTCGTTCACAATTTAGAACACAAACCAACTTAGTATTGTTGAGTTGATTCTTTATTAGCGTATATTTCAAAGCATTCAGACATACAAGTATGCAAACTGATTGTCTTAACATGAAAACACAGTCAAAGCTAAAACATTAAATGATTCCTTGAGAATTCGGGGATTACTAGTATCACAGGGTCTGAGTTTTTATCCTAATAGTGACTAAAAGTTCAAATCATGGTTGTATTTTCAGATTTTTATACTTAAATCATTCATATCGTTAATTTCAGCCACATCGAGGGATAATGCCAATGACATCACCGTGGGATAATCCACCTGAAGAAACGCCCGATACGGGTGTTAAAGGGTGGTCGTATCTGGGAATTCTCGGTTATTTTGGATTGACCATGTTGGCAACGTTTGGGGCCTTATTCCTTCTGATATTATTCGTTATACTTACAACGGCTTTTTCGGAATGGACACGTCGTGCATCTTCCGATACCTCGAATCCGGATGGAAATGAAGGTCGAGCACCTATTGAATATAACTTCAACATTCCAGAAAATGCTGAAGGTAAAATTCTAATTTCGAAAAATGGAGAGAGTGACAATACATAACAAGCGGGAATTCGAAAACAGTTTTTGTTTTATATTTGCAGTTCATTTTCACAACAGCCCTACTGGACAAATTCGACAAGTTGTGTAAGAAAATAACTTAATCTTAGATAAGTCAAACATATTAGAAATGTTGACGACGTTTTACCAAAATATCGTTTCAGCGTTCGACCAATCCTTAACCATCGTAACCGTATGACTCAAGACGAATCGCGACTCAGACATCCCGTTGACGCCATCAGGTCCACCTCAGCCAGTATGATGGAAATCCCAAGCACACGGTCAATGGAAATCCAACGTTCAGTTCGAACTCAATTACAGGAACCACGCAGGTGTATATCGGAGTCTGTAGATATGGGGTCACTAAGAAGACCTCTTGATCAACGAGTTAATTCGTCTGAGCAAGCAGTAATCCAAGGAGGAAATTCGTATTCTACAAACTCAGCCCACACCAACCGAAGAATCCGAACACCAACCCCTAATAAAGGCAACAATGGCTGCGCAAGTGGCTCGAACTGTAGTGACGACGACGAATAGTTCTTATGGCAATCTGATATCTGTATCTGTATGCAGGCCAGCTATAGGTTTACTCCTTTCTGTTTTCCTCGCTAATAATAATCATAAGACGAGCAAAAAAACTAACTAAAGTAAGTTCCTACCTTTACTTATTCAAAAGTAAAAAATTAAATTACAAGAATGGAGAGACGACTTGAATCGCAGTAAATAGATATTATACTGACACTTCATCTAAGCTAACTGTCGTCAGAGTTCGTTTTATTACGATTTACGAGGGGTGGAAAATCTGTTCGGCCAAAAAAAATCTCATAACGAGTCCTCTGAAAATATCTGCTGGGGAGAAAATTTGAAAATGTGAACGTATATTTTTTGAAATCCATTTTTCACTTCCTGCCCCGCTTCTTTTTTCAGTTTTCCACCCCTGCGGTTTACTATGGAATTCCGGCTAAGCAACGATCAGAATCAATTGATTTTTGTCTTCGGCCTTTTGCAATGCAACGGTCGTAAGTCGTAACTTATCGAAACCTTGACTTTTAGATAGGGATTTGGAAAACTTCGAAATAATAATGGACCGAATAGTGGTATTCGTCTAAAATGAATACCGAATATTCGTATTCGGTCAACTGTGTCGAGTAGGGTGTCTACGGAACGGCAATGATGATTGGAATGCGTTAGTCATACGCAAAACGTTCTCCGTCCCATATTACACGAATGCTACCGCGCAATGTTATAGCTATGCTCAATTCTGGAGGATAGTGCCGAATACCGAATATTCGGTATTCGATTTATCACTAATCGGCCGAATCGTGAACAATTTGTGTCGAGTGGCGCGTATGGAACGGCAATGATCAGTCGAGTTTGAAAATTCAAGAAAATGACAATTTCAAACTGTTCTATTTCAAATATACCCGATTATATTCATTAATTAAACAAATTTTTGTTTTACTTGAAATACGACATTTTAAAATTGTCTATTTACTGCATTTTCAAACTGTCATCATTGCCTTTTGCCGTTGCATTGATAGCCAACTCGACACTGTTTTTACTATTCGGCCGAAATTCGGTCACGAAACGGAATATTCGGTACAGGGAAAACGAGGGCGATAGAGGCGCGACGGTCGCTTCCCGTTCTCATATACACGTACATCAACAAAAGTCGGTGGAAGATTCCGCGAGTAACACACGACTAAACGGGATTTTGACCTTTTTCATTTTTCGAATGCTCCCTGAATAACTTTTTTAATTAAGAAAATCTTATCTCTACAGACCACAAATCCGTCACAGATTTCACTTAAGGAAGCCAAAAAATTCTTTGACACTCCTGAGTGGAGTGAGGTCGAGATGAACTCATATGTCACCTTACCACCACGGAAGATACAGAAAAATACACGTGTCACCCATCCAAGCCTAACTTCCTCGTTTTCAACTCACCCTCTCGTTTTCCCTATTATTCGGTCCATCCCTACTTCGAAATAACAGAACAGCATTCCCGTTACGAAACATATACGAATGCACGTGTGCTAGATATTCACGTGACAATATTGAACGTTTCGGAAAAAGTGAACCCATCCTATTTGCGAAAAAAAGCTTAACGATGGTAAATCATAGCCTGACGGATAAAAATTGCAATCACCACCTCAAGAACAGAGAATTCAACATGGTACGAATACCCCAGAGGTGCCAGAGGACATGGACATATCTCACAATCTCACACATGGAATAAACTCGCTTACAATTCCCACATTAGAGCACAATTCATTCGTAATGCACCATGTACTATTACTACCTAAATCAAAAATGCAGTAATTCTATAAACGGAATGAATCTCAATCCCAATGCAATGCAAAAATGCGATGGGAATGAACATAATGTATCCATCTACCCATTCGCTTACATTTTACCAAGAAGCATTTTATTTGCATTCTAAAATCCGTTATTAATTTCATCCGCGAAATGATCTTTGTTTTTGTCGAATCGGAATCTGTGCGGTTTCGCTTATCAAGTCGACTAGTCGACATTACACGACGCATTGGATATTAGCATTGAGTTCCTCTATGAAAGTTCGCTTCCTTTGCTGGCGTACAGAGTTGATTCTACTCTCACTCTCACCACGTCATTCCCACATCTCGGTCACACGATCAATAATTTCTCTGTCCGTCCGGTGCGTTGAGGAAGGAAAATCTGAACCTAGTTTTTTTTTACCACGACTACTGCAGTTCTCCACTACATTTTTTTGACAGTCACATAAAAAGTCGCGCTCGACACTCCTTTCAGTCCTTTACAAGATATCCCAAAATAAAATTCAAAATCTTTAGAAATATAATGGCTTCCCTTGCGGCTACTAAAACTTTCATTATTGAAGCCTCAACTAAGCACACTGCGACAGTAAGCACAAAGTTTATTTGAATATAGTTTAGTTAATTAAATTGGCACTAATTTTAATGATGTACGACAAATTCACAGAAAAGTGCAGTATTTGTACGAAATTAGACTAGACGAGCTATAAAATTAAAAGTAGGAATTTTAAATTTATTCTTTTAGCACAGTTTATAAATTATATATCCAGTCCAGTTCGTAGTCTTTCTTTCAATCACTAACGAAAGTGCATTTTATTTCAAATTGAAATTAGACACAGAATTTGTCATACCAAAATACAATCGAATCGACAGATTCAATAATTGATTGTCGAAATGTCGTTTACAAATTAGAAATTCTATCATTGATTTCAAATATTGGGTATATCCAAACTCTATCCTAACTTTATGTCTAACTATCTGAAACGAAAAGCTAACTTACAGTAAGGTATTACATTTTAAAAAACCAACCTTCCAATTTAGGAAAACAGTTTCTGGTTTAGTTCCTTCGGAATTTGAGGATTTTAATTTTTATACGGGTAATCATAAGAAAGAGTGTATAGTGTATTCGTTCAAGCAAACTAATTTTAATTTTCTTTCTTGCAGATCATATTTCTTCATGGACTCGGAGATACAGGGTAAATCATAAACTCAGTAATTTTTAATTATGATTAGTAAAGTAAATAATTGTTGCGATTCCATAATAAACCCATAATTTGCAAATCCAGAAAATCTGCGCGTGGCTGGACTTATATTGCAGATCACTTCTACCATGTCAAAGTGCCACTTAACAAATTCGAGTGTATAGTATGAGCTAAAGACTCCGTCATTTTATCAATCGTGGAAATGAAACTAATACTTAATTTCATGTTAACAGAGAAGGATGGTCATATGAGCTGTCTCGTATAAAACCAAGCTATGCCAAATTGGTATGCCCGACTGCGTGAGTTTACTAAACTTAAGTAACGATGAAACTAAATTGATTTGGTCTGACATAATTAATCTTAAATTCACAGTTCTAAAAATCCAGTCACAATTAATTTCGGCATGAAAATGCCATCATGGTTTGATATTCGATCTCTGGACAAAAGTGACAACAACGAGGACGTGGAAGGAATAAAGAAGGCATCCGTGGATATCGTTGAATTGATTCAAAAAGAAGTTAGTAAAATTGATTTAACGAGGTTTGTTTCGTAATATATGTAGTACACTGATTCTACTAAATCTATTGTGATATTTCAGATTAATGGATCTGATGGGAAACCGGGAATTCCAGCGTCTCGCATCATTCTAGGGGGATTCAGTCAAGGTGGAGCGTTATCACTCTACACCGCTCTTACTGGGCCATTTCCACTAGCAGGCGTTGTATCTTTGTCGGGATATTTACCAGCAAGTTCGAGCATCGATTGGCAATCTATTCAAAAACCTACAGTTTTCCAATGTCACGGGGATTCTGACCCTGTCGTACCTTATCAATTCGGGGTCCTTACTTCCAAGGCACTACAAGCCAATCTCTCTAATCCCACGTTTAAAACCTACAGTGGATTGGGTCACTCCTCTTCGGAAGAGGAGCTCAGAGATGTCAAGAATTTCCTCAATGAACGCATTCCCCAAATTTAAAATCGGATTTGTATATTAAATATACAAATTTTGTATACCTCATTTAAATGTACACACGAACAAACAAAATATACACCAGTTTCTTGCAATTCCAATTGCATTAATCCTATATAATAGAATGTGGTTACTGCTAAAATTTCAATCAAACGTCAACGGGTCGGTTTAACAAGTTGTCAAATAATGAGATAAATAAATAAAAACGTAGATATCGTCTATTAGTTGAAATAATACGAGATTTGATGTTTGGATGTGGAAATAAAGCAACTGCTTACGTACGCGTGGTGTTTCCGGTTGTGATATGTTTTTTCCTTTCAGTCCGGTTCAAAATGCTCACTGGCATTGAATTCGTGTTTTAGCCATATCAACTCACATTTTTGCGACAAGTTTTGAAAATGGTTTTCGTCTAAGGGTTGTGCTCAAGAAATCATACAAATTGTAAACATGCTTATTGCTTCCGTACTTATTACGAATAAAAACTTACACCTTTTGTACTTCGTACTACAATTGTAAACTTGGACCAGGACACGTCGAATTTACGAGATATGACCGGTCGGTGCAAGGAAAATCGTTTACATGGAATATGAATCAATAATAGTTTCTTTTGCTCACATTCTCGACGCTGGAGTAGCCGGTCAAGACTCAAAATAACGAGGCCTGCATTATTTAAAAAGATGTTACGTCGTTACGAGTGAGCTGGTTTGACATTTGTCAAACACAAATGGGTTATTTTGACACTCCACCGAAGACTATAGTATCATTTTATTTTAAGTCCATAGTATCGTGACGGATCAATTCGATCAACCAGGAAATTATTTAATGAAGCTAGAATTACTGTGGCAGAAAGTGTGAAAAAAGAGTATGAACAGAAACCATGCACAGATATATTCAAACCTTTACCAACTTCCATATATACTCAATCAACAGCGAATAGAATCGCAAGTTAATGAACTTGAGAAACCAGTTTTCATGTCGCAGTCACAGCAATTGCAGTTGGATTTAACCCAGTGTCCTTTCAATAGACTGACACAATAACACGGTATCATTTTAAGAGAAACCATTAAATTATAGACAATTCAAGACAACTTTGATCATATTAATTAGTGTAAAATTTCAGCCACGCTTAGCTTTTTTCGTGGAGACGATCAAATGGGACCGAAACCAATCGAACCAATTATTGTGCAACCCACAAAAACCCATACGGCGACGGTAATGACATTAGAACCTATTTTTTAAAACATAAAAGTAAATTCAAGCCAGGGTGTCATATTAGGACAGGGGTGATTTTTCCTTCTCCTCCTTCAATATTAACAAGGTCGTAACCTAAAAAAATACTCTCCCGCAAAATTCTTTCCAGCCTTTCGCTTTCAGAGAATATTGATTGAATCTAATCAGAATCTCGAAGAATCCTCTACTCGCTGAAATATTTACACTAGCACGGAAGGACTAATCCGAGTTTATTTTACGACCAAAGAAACTGTAGACGCTGCGAAAGTTTTATAGTCTACTACAAGTCAAGTAAAAAAGTTCCTGGTGGTGGTAAAATATTCAGGGAGCTATTTCCTATCTGTGTGTTGATTATCTACAGTTACTTCGAGACGATTTGTCTTGAGAATTTTTATTCAAAGTGGTAGTGTATCCAAGATACAGTTACCAGTAGTTACCAGTAGTTACCACTGAAATAATGAATGACTGTTACGGTCTTGATAATAATTCGGAAGATAGCGCCCCACTAGTCATTAACGGGCAGAGAGGACCGTTTTGACCAAACTTTTTCGGTGTCGGAGGAACGGCGAAGGTTTGGTCAAAACTTTAC